>WOXC01000091.1:0-92062 GCA_011680675.1 Gymnobelideus leadbeateri
AATTAGAAATATTAAAAACCAAAGGTGAGATTAATAAAATTGAAATTAAGAAAACCATTGAATTAATAAATAAAACCAAGAGCTGGTTTTATGAAAAAATCAACAAAATTGATAGACCCTTAGTCAATATGATAAAAAAAAAGAAAGAAGAAAACCAAATTATAAGTATCAAAAATAAAAAGGGTGAATCTACCTCCAATGAAGAGGAAATCAAAAAAATAATGAGGAATTATTTTTCCCAATTGTATGCACATAAATATGACAATCTTAGTGAAATGGATAAATATTTACAAAATCACAAGTTGCCCAGATTAACTGAAGAGGAAGTGAATTACCTAAATAACCCCATCTCAGAAAAAAGAAATCAAACAAGCCATCAATGAACTCCCTAGGAAAAAATCTCCAGGGCCAGATGGGTTCACTAGTGAATTCTATCAAACATTTAAAGAACAATTGATTCCAGTACTCTACAAACTATTTGGGAAAATTAGTGAAGAAGGAGTCCTACCTAACTCTTTCTATGACACAAATATGGTACTGATTCCTAAATCAGGAAGAGATAAAACAGAGAAAGAAAATTATAGACCAATCTCCCTCATGAATTTAGACGCAAAAATTCTAAATAAAATATTAGCCAAAAAACTCCAACAACTTATCACAAAAATAATACACCCTGATCAGGTAGGATTCATTCCAGGAATGCAAGGATGGTTTAATATTAGGAAAACCATCAGTATAATTGAGCATATCAACAACAAAACTAGCAAAAACCACATGATCATCTGAATAGATGCAGAAAAGGCTTTTGACAAAGTACAACATCCATTCCTATTAAAAACACTAGAAAGTATAGGAATAAATGGAGCCTTCCTTAAAATAGTTGCTAACATCTATCTAAAACCATCAGCAAGTATTATATGCAATGGGGATAAACTAGAAGCCTTTCCAATAAGATCAGGAGTGAAACAAGGGTGTCCACTATCACCCCTCTTATTCAATCTGGTACTAGAAACGTTAGCAGTAGCAATTAGAGAAGAAAAAGAAATCAAAGAATCAAATTAGGCAAAGAAGTGACCAAGCTGTCACTCTTTGCAGATGATATGATGATATACTTAGAGAATCCTAGAGAATCAAGTAAAAAATTACTTGAGACAATAAATGAATTTGGCAAAGTTGCAGGATATAAAATAAACCCACATAAATCCTCAGCATTCCTGTACATCTCTAATAAAACTCAACAGCAAGAGATAGAAAGAGAAATCCCATTTAAAGTCACTGTAGAAATTATAAAATATTTGGGAATCTACTTGCCAAAACAAACCCAGAATCTATATGACCACAACTACAAAACACTTCTCACACAAATAAAAACAGATCTAAATAGTTGGAAAAATATCAATTGCTCGTGGCTGGGTCGAGCTAATATAATAAAAATGACAATTTTACCCAAACTAAATTATATATTTAGTGCCATTCCAATCAATTTACCAAAAAACTGCTTTGTAGAGTTAGACAAAATAATAACAAAATTTATTTGGAAAAACAAACGGTCTAGAATATCAAGGGAATTAATAAAAAGAAATGCTAGGGAAGGTGGACTAGCTATGCCAGATCTTAATCTGTATTATACAGCAGCAGTCATCAAAACTGCTTGGTACTGGCAGAGGTGTAGAGTAGTGGATCAATGGAATAGATTAGGTGCAGGAGACCCAGCAGTTAATGAATATAGCAATCTATTGTTCGATAAACCCAAAGACCCCAGTTTTTGGGATAAGAATGCACTATTTGACAAAAACTGCTGGGAAAACTGGGAATACAGTATGGCAGAAACTGGGCATAGATCACTATCTAATACCATATACCAAAATCAAGTCTAAATGGGTGAATGATCTAGGTGTAAAGGATGATACTGTAAGCAATTTGGGAAAGCAAGGAATAGTTTACCTGACAGATCTGTGGAGAGGGGAAGATTTTAGGACCAAACAAGAATTAGAGAGCATTATAAAATGCAAAATGGATAATTTTGATTACATTAAATTGAAAAGCTTCTGTACAAACAAAGCCAATGTAACCAAGATCAAGAGGGAGGTGGGAAATTGGGAAAGAATTTTTACAACTTGTGTCTCTGATAAAGGACTCATTTCTAAAATTTATAGAGAATTGAGTCAAATCTATATGAATACAAGTCATTCCCCAATTGATAAATGGTCAAAGGATATGAACAGGCAGTTTTCAGATAAAGAAATTAAAGATATCTGTAAGCATATGAAGAAATGCTCTAAATCACTATTGATTAGAGAAATGCAAATCAAAACAACTCTGAGATACCACATCTCTCCAGTCAGATTGGCTAAGATGACAAAACAAGAAAGTGACAAATGCTGGAGAGGATGTGGACAAATTGGAACACTAATACATTGCTGGTGGAGTTGTGAACTTATCCAACCATTCTGGAGAGCAATCTGGAATTATGCCCAAAGGATTATAAATAATTTCATACCCTTTGACCCAGCAATACCACTTCTAGGGTTATATCCCAAAGAGATCATAGTAGTGGGAGGAAGAACCATATGTACAAAAATATTTTAGCAGCCCTTTTTGTGGTTGCAAAGAATTGGAAACTAAAGGGGTGCCCATCAATTGGGGAATGGCTAAACAAGTTGTGGTATATGAATGTAATGGAATTTTATTGTGCTATAAGAAACAAGGAGGTGACAGATTTCATAATTACCTGGAGAGACTTATACAAACTGATGCTGAGCGAGAAGAGTAGAATCAGAAGAAATTTGTATACAATCACAGACATACCATATCTGTGACGACCAACTATGACAGACTGGACTCTTTTCAGCAATGCAGTGATATAAGTTAATCCTGAGTGACTCAAGAAAGTGAGAAATATGCCATCCAGAGATATAACTAGAAAGAACTGAGCCTGAATCCTGATGGAAGCAAACTAAATGATCTTGTTCTTCTCATTGTTTGGTTTTACTTCTTCCCTACCATCTTTCATCCCACCTAGTACAATATGCCTTTGTAATTGGAATAATGTTTAATATGAATGCATTTGCAGACCCTATACTGTACTATATACTGTCATGAGGGGAGGGGGGAGGGAAGTAAAGGAAATTTGAAAATCAAGGAACTATGGAATTGAATCTTGTTAACTGAAACTAAACTAATAAATTAATAAAAAAAAATAAGTTAGGTGGTGGGGAATACTGGTGGCACTTTCTCTTTAAAAGTGCCCTTCATATCTCCCTTCTTCTCACCTCCCAAAAACAGGGGCCGCCTACAGGGGACTGTAGGCTTGGAGAGATTGTGTAGATGACAGTGAATCAGAATGAAATGATAGATTTTGTGTAAAAAAAAATAGTAGTAGTGAGGGCGAAGCCAAGATGACAGAATAGAAGTGCAAACTTGGTGTAAGCTCCCCTCCAATTGCTTCCAATACATGTAAAACAATGACTCTAAACAACCTTTAGAGCTACAGAACCCACAAAGAGACAAAGAGAAACAAAGCTCCCACTGAAAGAAGCCCAGCAGGCCAACAGGAAGGATCTATCTCACCAGGCTGGGAGCTGAGTGCAACCCCACATGAGCCAAATTGTTCCCAGCCCCAGGGCAGCCCCAACCAGCAGTGGCCAGGAGCAGACTTCAGGAGAGAGAATCACTAGCAGCTGTAGTGGCTTCCAGAATTATCAATCCATAAATGCCAAAAAGAAAGTAAAAGGTCAGTATTGAAATTTGTGGGAACAAGGGGACCAAGAGTGCAGTCCATCCCCTACCCCCAGGGAGAGAAGCAGTGGAGGCATGGCAGCTACTTAGCCACCATTACCTGGCTATCTCAGGAGCTCCTGGCTTGCAGATTGCAGGGGGACCAAGTAAATATTTAGAGAATAATCACTCTTGCTTTAATCTGCTCGGATCTGGATCACAGTTTTGAATGGCGGTCCTGGGGTGTGTGACCAGTAAGCCAGAGCTTGTGGTGTCTGTAGAGAGGGTACCCAACTAATAGCTCCAGCAGCTGCAGAAACCCCAGTGATTTGGTACAAAGCTCTCTCCATTCTGGAAGCAGAGTTCTACTGTGGCAAAGCACTCAAAAGTCAAGTAATTGACTGGCAAGATGAGCAAACAGAGGAAGTGAAATCAAACCATAGATTCTTTTGGGGGTACAAAAAGGATCAACGCATGGAGTGGGAGGAAGACAGCAAAGTAAGAACTGCATCAAAAGCATCCAAGAAAAATATGAATTGGTTACAGGCCATAGAGGAGCTCAAGAAGGATTTTGAAAATCAAGTAAAAGAAGTGGAGGAAAAAATTGGGAAGAGAAATGAGAATGATGCAAGAAAATCATGAAAAGTGAGTCAAGAGCCTGCTAAAGGATACCCAAAAATACACTGAAGAAAATAACACCTTAAAAAATAGTCTAACTCAAATGACAAAAGAGGCTCAAAAAGCCAGTGAGGAGAAGAATGCCTTAAAAAGCTTGATTTGCCAGATGGAAAAGGAATTTCAAAAGTTCACTGAAGAGAATAGCTCCTTAAAATTAGATTGGAGCAATTGGAAGCTAATGACTTTATGAGAAATCAAAATACTAGAAAACAGATCCAAACAAATGAAAAAGTAGAAGGCAATGTGAAATATCTCATTGGAAGAACCATTGACCTGGAAAATAGATCCAGTAGAGATAATTTAAAAATTATTGTACTACTTGAAAACCATGATCAAAAAAAGAGCCTAGACACCATCTTTCAAGAAATTATGAAGCAAAATTGCCCTGATATTCTAGAACCAGAGGGCAAAATAGAAATTGAAAGAATTCACCAACCGCCTCTTGGAAAAGATCCCCAAAAGAAAACTCTTAGGAATATTATAGCCAAATTCCATAGTTCCCATGTCAAGAAGAAAATACTGCAAACAGTCAGGAAGAAACAATTTGAGTATTGTGAAAGCACAATTAGTACAATGTAAGACCGAGAGTTTCTATATTAAGGGATCGAAGGGCTTGGAATATGATATTCCAGACATTAAAGGACTAAAACCAAGAATCACCTACACAGAAAAACTAAGTATAATGCTACAGGGGAAAATATGGTAATTCAATGAAATATAGGATTTTCAAGCATTCTTGATGAAAAACCAGAGCTGAACAGAAAATTTGACTTTCAAATACAAGAAATAAGAGAAGCATGAGAAGGTAAACAGGAAAAAGAAATCATAAGGAACTTATTAAAGTTGAACTATTTACATTCCTACATGGAAAAACAATAACTGTAACTCATAAAACTGTTCTCAGTTTGAGAATAGTTGAAAGAAATATTTGTGTATATATGTGTATACATACACATATATGTATATATTAGAGGGTGTATGTGTATATAAATATATATGTGAGTATGGGCATAGGTATGTTCATGTATACATAGACAGAGGGCACAAGATGAGTTTAATATGAAGGGACAAAATCTAAAAAATAAAATTAAGAGGTGAGAGAGGAATTTATTGGGAGGAAAAAGGAAGAGATAGATTAGGGTAAATATCTCATATAAAAGAGGCAAGGGAAAATTGTTACAGTGGAGGGGAGAAACAGGAATGTACAAGGGAATGGAACAAAGAGATTCTCGTTGAATTTGGCTTAAGGAGGGAATAACATACACACTCAACTGGGTATCTTACCCTATAGGAAAATAGGGGTTGGGGGACAAAAGGGGGGATGATAGAAGGGAGGGCAGATAGATAGAAGCAAACATTTTTGTAAAGGGATAGGCTCAAAAGAGAAAATGGAATAAGTGGAGGGCAGGATAGGATGGAGGGAAATATAATTGGTCTTTCACAATATGACAACTATGGAAATGATTTGGGTAACTGCACATGTACAAACTATATTGAAATGCTTGTCTTACCAGTAGGGGTGGGTGAGGAGGGAGGAAGGGAAAAAATCTGGAACTCAAAGTTTTAAAAACAAATGTTTTTTTTTTTTAATTGTTTTTTGGGGGCGGAGCCAAGATGGCAGAGTAGAAACAGCATTTCCAATGTGCTCTGCCCCACACAAATTTCAAATAATGTGAAAGGGGACTCCAAACAATTTCTGGAGCCACAGCACCCACAGAATGGCACAGAGAAGCTAACCTCCTGCTGAGGACAGCACAGCAGCACTGCAGGAAGTGGCCAGCGCAGGGCTCTGAGAGCAGGCAGCACAGCGTGCTGGGAACTGACAGCACAGTGCGCAGAGCCTAGCCCAGGTCCTCAGTTTTAGCCCCAGGGTGGCCAGGCCTTCAGCCAGCTGGAGGGACTCCAGAACACCAGCAATTGTGGCGATTCCAGAATTATCAGCACAGATATGCCTAGGACAAAGTGAGAGGTTAGTGCTCTATGGACTTTGGGACCAGTATTTGGGGAACACGTGGCTGCCTCCCCTGGGGGCAAAAAGCTGCTGAAGAAACAGCTGCACAGAAGCCATTTTGCAGCCAGTAGTGGCTCTAGCTCCTGGTCTGCGAACTGTAGGGAGATCCAGCAATCAGTCTGGGGGTTAATTGCTCTTGCTTTATACTGCCTGGATCTGGATTGTGGTCTTGGGGGGATGTTTGGGGTGGGTATCCAACTTGCCAGAGTGGGTGGAGGCTTTACAGAGGCCACACAACTGGCGGTATTTGTGAAGACCCCACGTTTGGGCCGGAGCTCCCCTGTCTGGTGGCAGAGTCCTACTGTGGCAACAAGCCCAAAAAATCAAGTAATTAAGTGGCAACATGCCTAGGCAAATGAAACAAAATAAACAGAAAAGTTCAACATTGGACTCCTATTTTAGGGGCAAAGAGGCTCAAAGCATGGAGGAGGACTGTGAGGTCAGAACTCCTGCACCAAAAGCCCCAAATGAAAATACAAGCTGGCTACAGGCCATAGAGGACCTTAAGAAGCAGATAAGAGAAGTGGGGGAAAATTTGGGAAGAGAAATGAAAAAGATGCAAGAAAAGTATGAAATGACAGTCAACAGCCTGACTGAGGAAAATAACACCTTAAAAAATAGACTAACTCAAATGGCAAAAGAGGCCCAGAAAGGCAATGAGGAGAAGAATGCCTTAAAAAGTCGAATTTGCCAGATGGAAAAAGAATCTCAAAAGCTCACTGAGGAGATTCATTCCTTCAGAGTTAGACTGGAGCAAATGGAAGCTAGTGACTTTATGAGAAATCAAGATACTATTAAACAGATCCAAACAAATGAAAGAATAGAAGGCAATGTGAAATATCTCATGGGAAAAACCACTGACCTGGAAAATAGATCCAGGAGAGATAATTTAAAAATTATTGGGCTACCTGAAAGCCATGATCAAAGAAAGAACCTAGAAATCATCCTTAAAGAAATTCTCAAGGAAAATTGCCCTGATGTTTTAGACCCAGTGGGGGAAATAGAGGTTGAAAGAATCCACCGATCACCTCCTGAAAAAGATCCCAAAAAGAAAACTCCTAGGAATATTATAGCCAGGCTCCAGAACTCCCAGATCAAGGAGAAAATATTACATGGCATATTCTCAGGTACACATGGATAGAGAGCACAGGTTGAATTTGATGGGAAGGGATGATTCTTTTTTTTTTTTTTGGAGGGCAATTGGGGTTGGGTGGCTTGCCCGGGGTGACTCGGCTGGGTTTTTGTTTGTGTGTTGGGTGTCTGGGGCCGGATCCGAGCTCGGGTCCCTCTGACTCCAGGCCCGGCGCTCTGCTCACTGCGCCACCTAGCTGCCCCCAGGAAGGGATGATCCTTAAGGGGTGAAGTCAAGAGGTGAGAGAGGAAAGTGGCAAGAGGAGATGGAGAGAGACAGGGTAGGGTAAACTGTCTCATGTAGAAGAGGCAAGGGGAAGTAGTTGCAGGGGAGGGGAAGAACAGGAAGACAGAAAGGCAAAAGCATATTCTCATTAAAGTTGGCTCAAGGAGAGAATCACATACATACTAAATGGAATATTTTACCCTCACTCACTCTCCTGAATAGGGGAAAGGAAGATGAGAGGGAGGATGATGGAGTGGAGGGCATTCTGGGGGGAGGGGAGATTGGAAGTACCCACTATAAAAGAGGGACAGGATCAAGGTAGGGAATGGACCAAGTGAGAGGTGAGACGGTTGGGAGGGAAATATAAACAGTCTTTTACAATATATCTCCTATGGTAATGTTTTGCATAGCTATACATGTACAACACATACTGAATTGCTTATCTTCTCAGGGGGAGTGGATGACAAGGGAGGAAGGGAATGAATCTGAAAATCGAAGTTTTAAAATTAAATGTTTCATAAAATGTCCAGGCATTGGGGCCCAGAGATTCACCTTGCCCTAATGGGAAAGTTGAAGGGGGTATGGGAGAAGATATGGGAGAGAGCAGATTGGATGAGGGGATATCTAGTGGGACTGCTATTCTGGGGTGGTGGGTAGGGAAAATGGGGGGAAAATGTAACTCATAATCTGGTGGAAATGAATGATGTAAACCAGAAGTTAATAAAGTATTTGTTTAATTTTAAAAAAATTGTTTTTTACATGCACCTGGGAAATAGTATATACAGGCACTGGGGTATAGAGATATGTCTTGCCCTGCTAAAAAGTTAGGGGGGGGGTGAGGGGGTAGGATATAGGGGAGAATGGATTGGGGAAAGACTTATTCAGTGGGCTTGCTATTTTGGGGTGGGGTAGGGGAAAGATGGGGAGAAAAAATTGTAACTCAAAATCTTGTAGAAATGAATGTTGAGAACTAAAAATAAATATTTTTTACATAGTAGTAGTGAGACAGGAAAGGAATTGAACTAAATTATTTCTAAGGTCTCTTCTAGCTCTCAAAATCCTATAATTCTAATAATTTATAGCTGTGGTAGAATGATATGTTAAGCATAACTATTCAGCAATTATTTTATGTCTTTCATTCTCCTACTTACTTATTGTCCAGATGGGTTTCCTACTGTAATTGTTCCACTTTTACCCTGGGAAATTATATCAAAAGATTTGTCATTTTTTATCTTTTTTTTATCTCTGAGTACCAAACCATAGACAACACTATGGGAAAGCAGCAGTGTTATCTCTCTCTATATATACACTCCCTATCCCCGCAAACACAAACACATACTTTTTGTTACCCATAGGTACACCGAGTCCAAGGAAGGTCATAGTTAAACACAATTTGTAATGACAAAGTAAATATTCAAAACGCAGAAATGTAAACAGACTTCCCCATGCCCAGGACGGAAGGCTTCAGGCTTCCACAAGCACTTTCCAAAAGTTACTTCATTTTACCCTCACACCCACCCTGAATGTTAGGTGCTTTTATTATGCTTATTTTATGGATGAGAAAGGTGAGGCAGATGAAGATTTCACCTTTCTATTTTCCTTCTCTAATGTCAACAGGACATTTAAAAAAAAGTTCTGAAACAAACGTTGAAGGTCAGGTCTTGCTAACTCTGGTTCTTGTACTTTATCCACTGCAACATCTCACTGATGATAAGAAATACTAGAAGTCTTAAGGTCTGTAGTTGGAAAAGTTGTATTCTGATACACAGTCCTGATGATTTCTGACTCTCCTGATCTTGCTCCCCAGAATCCTTGATTCTTTCTTTGGGGCAGCTTGGCTTGTTTGTATTTTTGTTCTCTCAGCTCTACACAACTTCTCATAGCCTCCACTTCTGGACCTCTATCTCACCAAGATGCTCTGCCTGGTTCTTGTCTCAGATTGCTTGAAGATCAACTCAGATTTTCAAAAAATCCTCAGAGGAAGGGCTGGTTTTCTACTCTGTACAGTAAGTTGACTTCCTTTAGTTCTATTAAAGGAGGGTGTTCATGTTTCATAAAGCATCCACTTTAATAATAGTACCTAATGGTGCCCGTGTTTTTAATGCCTCCATGTTTTCCATTTCTGTGAGTAGGTATTAGGTCTTCAATACCACTCACTCTTTTAGACATTGAATCCATGTAAGTTTAGAGAACTTTGCTGTAGGAGAGGTGTTCTTAACCTGGGGTATGGTTTTACCTTGGTTGGAAAAAAATTGATAACTTTATTTCAACATAATTGGTTTCCTATGTAATTCCATGTATTTTATTTTGTTTATTTTTAAAAATTCTTCTGAAAAGGGGCCTTTAGACTTCACCAGATTGCCAGAGGTCCATGACACACAAAATGTTAAGAAATGCTGTATTAAATTGTTTGGTTTAGTGAGCAAGGTGACACTCAGGTTACTAGTATAACATTTGGGTACTTTCAAAAGGATCACATGATGAACTCTGGCTGTACTCTGAAACTTTCAGACTTCAGGTGCCCTCTTCCTTTCAGAAGTTGTTTACATTCCAAAAACTTTAAACTGGGACATTAAGACTGATATATACCCCAACTAGGTGTTCACTAAACTACACCCTGGGACCCATGATGATAACTGGTCTGTGTTAAAGTCTATGTGGCAACATGCCAAACAGCCTGTCTGGCTCACTCTTATAGGAAGAGTAACAACTTTGTTGTACCCTTGGTGTTTGTCTGCACTAAGCCCATCTGCTTGAAAATGGACACTGGGAAATTAACCCTTATTTCTGTATTGAAAAACAATATATATTGTTGATTTTCTCTCCTATTGGGTATCAATTTCTCTGTTCTTTGGGAAGGAAGGTAAACTGGGGTGGCCCTTACAATTCCAAAATTCCCACCTCTGACTGCATTTTTCTTTTCTCTGCAGTAATATTTTTATTATCAGCCAGGAGGTGCTGTTTCTAATTAAATAGACACATTTCAGTAGGAGAGATGTGACATTATTTTCCTAATAGCAAAATTTTAGAGCCCTCTTTTACTTCAGTTCTTCACAAGAGTTTACAAAGATAAAATGTATTAGTCAAAGTTCAATCAAAAGGTTTTAAAGGCCTATTTGGAGAAACTGGAAAGGTTTTCCATAACTAAACACGAAGACCAACATTCCATCGTGGCTATATATATCCAAGGTGTGTTAGGGAATCTGGGATGCTAAGATGAAAGTCACAAAAGATGAATTTCAGTCAAAGAAAAACAACACAGATTTTCTTATCCTTATTATAATTGAAATTTTACCAAAATAGCAACATAAGAAGCTGCTGATAGAATTTGAAGTGTTGGTCTCCTGTAAGACCCAAAGAGCAATTAAGGATTCTTGAAAGGATTACCATGTAGATCAGAACAATATTCTTTGTGGTTAGTTTTTCTTTGATATATTCAAAGAAAATGGCTAATTACCTTATTATTTAACCCTTCTCTGAGACATGACACTTATTTTCCCTACAAAAAATGCAAAAATATATTGCTACATACAGATCCAACTGACTGAGTAAGGGGTCTTCCAAAAGATAATAATATAATTGAAATGGGGGAGGCTAGGTAGCACAGTAAGAGTGCCAGCCCTGGAGTTGGGAGGACCTGGGATCGATTCCGGCCTCAGAAAATGAGCACCCACACATAAATAATGACTGGCAGTGTAACCTTGAGCAAGTTACTTAACCCCAAATGCTTTAAAAAATAATAATAATATAATTGAAATGAATCAAAGCTATTTGTAGGAACTTTGCCTGTCATTTAAATTTAGTGGTACTTTTTAAAGTCCAAAGATTCTTATAGTACATCCTCTACCTTTCCTGAAATGCATACCTAAGGAAACGGCTTATTTTGAGAATATATAAAGATGAGCTCTTCTTGTAGAATGGAATTCCAATCTAAGGCTAGAAATCACACAGAACAGAATAGGAAACCATCCTTTTCTGCCTTATTCCATGTATTCAGTGACTACTTTCTCCCTTGAAAAGAGAAATTTTCTTGCAACATACTTCTTGTTGAAGCAGTAGAGTAGAATTTTGACTTCATTTTCTATTCAAGTGTTGTTAATGCATTTCATTACCCCCCTAGTTTGCTTGAAGCTGATTAATTCCTTTAAAATGCTTATATTCAAACTGTGAGGCCAGCGTCCCTATGAAGACATTGACCTTTTCTAGGAAGTATAAATGTAATTCCAGGGAAATGAGAAAAATATAAATACTTATTAATTTATATTATCTCTATCCAGCATGAAGCAAAGGGGAGTTTTGGTGGTTATTTAACTTATTTAGTCAATACTGACAACTATATTAAAAGAGTTCATCAATACTTTGATAGATTCAAATCACTTTATTTAAAAATCATGCAAGTTATCTTAAGATTCATTCATAATTTGGCATTCAGGAAAGGAGAGTAATCCCTTTGAAAGACCAGAAGTAGGCTTATAAATGAAATGAAAACTTGCAGTAGTCATTACCAAGAAAATCAGCAGGGCAGTGTTTAATTAGTAAATTTTAATATATTTTGGAAATAACAGATCTTTCATTTCAAGGGGCAAATTACACAGAATAAAGAGAGGTGGCCAGGTGGATGGAAAGCCTTCTTCTCCCTGAGGAAAAGTCAGTCAGTGGCAGTCACAATGATAAACACAGAGACTATGTGGTCAGTTGAAAGAGTACATGATTTGAAATCAGCAAGAACATGGTTCAAACCCCCCCTCTGACAATTACTACTTGGTTGATCAGGGCAAATCACTTTTATATGGCTGTTTCCTACTTTGAAAAGGGAGTTATACTGGAGAGATCTGCACGAACTGATACCGAGTGAAGTGAGCAGAATCAGGAGAACACCGTATATAGTAATAGCAACATTGTGTGATGACCAACTTTGTTAGACTTAGTTCTTCTGAGCAATGCAATGATCAAAGACAATTCCAAAAGACTCATGATGGAACATGCTATTCACAGCCAGAGAAAGAACTATTTGAATGCATATTGAATCATGCTATTTCTCTGTTTTTTGTTGGGGTTTTTTTTTGTTTTTTTCTTTCTCATGGTTTTTCCTTTTTGTGCTGATTCTTTTTCCATGACATGACTAATATGTTTAATATGAACAAAAATGTATAGCCTATATCAGATTGCTTGCCATCTTGTGGAGGGGGAGTAGAGAGAGGGGGAAAATTTTAGAACCCAAAATCTTATAAAAGGAAATGTTGATAACAAAAAATAAATAAATAGATTTTAAATAATTTTTGAAAGGGCATTGCAGGTTTTTATAGTACCTTTTTCATAAGCTCTTGTGAATTTCAAAATATTATGTAATTGTCAGTTGTTATTTTGCTTTACATTCTGTTTCTAAAAGAGTAGAAAAAAAAGTGTAAGAGCCCCAAGTTCTCAAAGTCCTGTTGTGAGAAAAATAACAATGAGTATTTCCTGGAATTAAGAGATAGCAAGCCTGGATAGTATTCTTTCTTTAGGGCAGGTACAAATATACTAAAAGGATTTCAGGAGTTTTGATACTGGTTGAAATTATTGAAAGTCCCAAACATCACACAAGCCCAAGTAGGCTTCATCTCCAAGAAAGAGTGAGCCAGAAAACTGTTTTCTACTTAAGCTAGAGGCAAAACAGGATTAAAGCTGGTGATTGAAAATAGTAAACAGTTGATCAGTATGGTAGCTAGCTATATTTAGATTTCTTTAAATGTTGTCCTAAATTGCATTTTATAGGTCATGGATTTTTTATTTCTAAATTTAAAAATTATAACCATCAATTACTTGAGTACTTGAAAAATGCATGATTTAATCATTATAAGTATTTACTCCACTGAGACAACATAAGTCTGACAGTTCTTTACAGAGCAAGAATTTTTTTACCTTGTTTCCTGGACCCCTTTGCCATTCTGATAAAATCTATAAACCTCTTCTCAGAATATTTTGATGCATAAAATAAACTATGTATACTTATCAAGGAAGCCAATTCTGTTGAAATATAGTTATTTGAATATTTATGTATAGTTTATGTGTAGAACTCTGGGAGCCAACATGACAGAATAAGCAATAAATCACCATAACTCTCCCACATTTACCTACAAAACACCCCAAAACAAGTTCTAGAATAGCAGAACCAGCAAAAAGACAGGGTGAAACAACCTTTAGCCTAAGAAACTTAGAAGATTAGCAAGAAAGGTCTATCTAACTGGGGTAAAAGGGGAGTGCAGTCCAGGTTAGGATGCTTCCCAGCAAGGGAGCAGCAAGTCCTACCTCAGCAAAACAGTGAGAGCTCCTGAGGCCCAATGTGGTAAAGAAGGCAAACATAACAAGACCCTTCCCTCTGTCCCACCCCACCATCCATCCTTGTGTACCTCAGCATAAACCAGGGGAACCAGCAAACTCCAGTTCCGAAAACCACCACTGCTTCAGTGCAGTCCCAGGCAAACAGGCATCCTTCAGAGGCCAGATTGCCACATGCTTCAGGGTAGCCATAGGGAAATGCAGAAACATGGCCATTGGATCTCAGCACACACCAGCCACCACCACTAGGACCCCAGCTCAGCAGCAGATAAGCTGCCACAGCCCTATGGTCTCCAGCAAAGCTAGACACCCCCAATACCACTTTCTCAGTATAGCACCAGCCATTAGGGTCATGTGTGGATCTCAGGGCAACCTCAGCAAAGCACCAGGAAAATAGCCAGGGCCTGCAGCCATGGGCACAGATAGCCTGAGACATTGTCTCTTCCATCCTGAGAGCAGAATTCAAGTTAAAAAAAAAAAAAAGAAAAACAAGAAGCAACAACAACAAAAATAATCTGACCATAGAAAATTCTTGTGGTGACAGGGAAAACCAATATATAAATTTAGAAGACTACAACAATGTCAGAACACCTGTGGGCCAAATCCCAAATTAAAATGGGAAGAGGTCTCAAGCTCAGAAAGAACCCATGGAAGAGCTCAAAAAGGAACTTAAAAATCATTTAAGAGATGTAGAAAAAATTGATAAAAGAATGAGTGATAAAAGAATTGTGAAAAAAGAATCAACAGCTTTAGAAAAGAACATAACTGCTTAAAAAGTATAATTGACCAAATAAAAAGGAGATACAAACATCCACTGAAGAAAACAACCCTCTAAAAGTACAACTGATCAAACAGAAAAGGAAATGAAAAAGCTAACTTCAGGAAACAGCTACTTAAAAGTTAGAATTGGGCAAGTGGAAGCTAATGACTCTATGAGACATCAATAATCAATCAAACATATTCAAAAGAATGAAAAAATGGAAGAAAATGTAAAATACCTCATTAGAAAAACAACTGAATTATAGCATAGATACAGGAGAGACAATATGAAAATCACTGGACTAACTGAAAGCCATAATCAAAAAAAAGAATCTGGACAGCATCTTTCAATAAATTATCAAGTAAAACTGCCCTGATATCCTGGAGCCAGAGGGCAAAAGAGGCCTTGAAAGGATCTATCAATCACCTCAAGAAAGAGATCCCAAAGTAAAAACTCTAGGGAACATTGTAGACAGATTACAGAACTGCAAAGTCAGGGAAAAAATACTGCAAGTGACCAGAAAGAAATAATTCCAACTTTGGGAAGCCACAATCAGTATTACACAGGATTTAGCAGGTCATGAAACATGATATGAAGGGAAAGGAATTAGGACTATAACCAAGCATCACCTACCTGGTGAAAGTAAGCATAATACTTCAAGGGGAAAAAAATGACCATTCAACAAAAATAGAATAATTTCAAGCTTTCGTAAGGAGAAGACCAGAATTGAACAACATTAAAAAATGATCTCTAGTATCCAGACCCAAGAGAAGTCTAAAAAAGGGGAAAAGAGAAAAGAAAAAATACAAGGAATTCAATGGAGCTGAACTGTTCATATCCCTACATGATAAAATGATACTTTTATTCTTAAAAAACTGTACCACTAATAGTACAGGTAGGTGGAATATACATAGACAGAGGGTACAGGGATACGGTGAATCTGAGGAAATGACAAAAATAATTAAGGGATGAGAAAGAAAAATGCACTGTGTGCAGAAGGAAGAGAGAGGTAAAATGGGGTAAGTTATTTCACATGAAAGCAGCAGGAAAGGAAAAATGAGAGGGTGGTCAATGGGCATCACTTGAACTCAAAGAGGGAATGGTATATATTACCAGTTAAATATAGAAATCTATCTTACCAGAGAGGAAAGTAGAAAGGGAGGAGTTTAAGTAACAGTGGTGGGAAGTGGAGGGCAAGCAAGGAATTGATAGAAGGGAGGGCAGACCAGCGAAAGTGGTAGACAGAGGCAAAACACTGGTAAGGAGAGAAAGGGTGAAATGAGAGAAAGGACAAGCAATATGAAAAATGGGATGGAGGGAAATACACAGTTAGTCATTGTAACTGTGAATGTGAATGGGATGAAATCTCCCATAAAAACAAAATGGATAGCAGAGTCGATAAAAAATGAGAATCCTACATATGTTGTTTGCAAGAAACACACAGACAGAATAAAGATAAAGGGGTGGATCAGAATCCATTATGTTTCAGCTGAAGTTAAAGAACAACAGCAAAAACAAACAGGGGTAGTAATTCTGATCTCAGATAAAGCAAAAGCAAAAACAGAACCAACTAAAAGAGATAAGAAAGGAAACCGTGTCTTGCTAAAAGGTACCATAAATAATGAAGTAATATCAGTACTAAACATATATGCAGCAAGTGCCATAGCATCCAAATTCTTAAAGGAAAAGGTAACTAAGTTACAGGTTCATGGCCAAACAAGAGATAGAGAGCATTACAAAATATAAAATAGATAATTTTGATTATATTAAATTGAAAAGCTTTTGCGTGAGCAAAACCGATGCAACCAAGATTAGAAGGAAAACAGAAAGATGGGGAACAATCTTTATACCAAGTATTTCTGATAGAGGCCTAATTTCTCAAATAGATAGAGAACTGAGTCAAATTTATAAGAATGCAAAACATTCCCCAATTGATGAGTGGTCAAAGGATATGAACATGCAGTTTTCAAATGAAGAAATCAAAGTTATCTACAGGCATATGAAAAAGTGCTCTAAATCACTGTTGATTGGAGAAATGCAAATCAAAACAACTTTGAGGTACCATATTACACCAATCAGATTGGATAATATGATTTTAAAAAAGGGAGGAAATTATAAATTTTGGAGAGGATGTGGGAAAATCGATACATTAATGTACTGTTAGTGGAGTTGTGAACTGATCCAACCATTCTGGAGAACAGTTTGGAATTATGACCAAAGGAATTATGACCAAATTGTGCATACCCTTTGATGTAGCAATACCACTACTAGGTCTATATCCCCAAAAGATCATAAAAATGGAAAAGGACCTGCATATGTGCAAAAACATTTTTGCAGCACTATTTATGGTGGTTAAATGTTGGAAATTGAGGAAATGTCCATCAATTGAGGAATGACTGGACAAACAGGGGAATATGAATATAATGGAATACTATTGTGCAATAAGAAATGAACAGGCAGATTTCAGAAAATCCCTGGAAAGATATGTATGAACTGATACAAAGTGAAATGACCAAAAACAAGAAAACATTGTACAGAGTACCAGCAACATTATGTGATGATCAATTATGAATGACTCAGTCCTTCTTAGCAATACAATGATCCAAGATTCCACTCATGAAGGAAAATGCTATCCACATCCACATAAAAATTAATACACCCAGAATGTAGATTGAAACATACTTTGTTCACTTACTTTATTCTTTTTCATATTTTTTTCTTTTGATCTGTTACATCCTTCACAACTGTGACTAATATGGAAATATGTTTTACATGATAGCATATGCATAACATATCAAATCACATACAATTTTTGGAAGTGGAGAGAGGAGAGAGGAAGAAAGAAATTGGAACTCAAAATCTTGTAAAAATGAATTCTAAAAATTGTCTTGACATGTAACTGGGAAAAAATAAAATACTATTAAAAATAAAACAAAGAGAGTCATCACCAGGTTGGCTATGGAAACTCTTGAGGATCAGATACTAAACTTACAGAGGGACTGAGAGTTATATCATCAGAAGAAGTATTCAAAACAATTAAATCATAGATCCTTGAAATATTGAAGTTGTATTTCAGGAAGCATTTCACATGGACACATAGCCAATCCAATTCAGTAAATGTCAATTAATAGTCTACTATATGTAAGGAATAGTAAGTGATGATATACAAAATAGTGCACTCTAAAAAGCATATTTCTATCTTTGCTTATCCTTGTAGATGAATTGACGAAAAAATTTGGAATTTCTCTCACTGGGATTTGGAATTCAGGAATTTGATCCTATAGATCTGTTTTTGGTCTTTTGTCATAGCAAGTTCACAGATATAAAGATTTTAGAGAAATGTAGGAAGACTTGTATGAAATGATGAAAAGTGAAATAAACATAATCTAGAGAACAATTTTTAAGTTTATGTATAACCTGAAATCTATCCTAGAATACTTGGGGTTTCATAGACTCCAGCTCAAGGACTCAGTTTCCATGATTGACAACCACCACCTTGTGTGCAATCTCAAGAAGATTTGATGGATTTAGTTAAATTGGTCTTTGAGTCACATACATATCCATTCATCATTTGATACTTTACTCAAAACCTTTCTAGTTGGTAGGAACAATCAGGGCTTGCATTTCATTGATATAGCCTTTGAGAATCCTGGGTCATCTCCATATCAAAATCAAGCACTGGAATTATTGGTTAATAGTCATGTTTTGTTGTTGTTTAAAAAATTAAAAAGCTCTATTTTACTAGAATAAGCAAAATTGAGTGAAAAATATGTTCATGTTTTAAATTAACCATGCCAATGGGAATCCTGGCTGACCTTGTTGCTTAGGCACAACTTGGTGTTAGATAACTAAAGTTTCATGTACAGGATCTAGGTTTCCTATTTTCTTCCTAACACATGGGCTGATTAACAAAACTAAACATACAATGGGATAGCAAACTTCACAGAAATTCATGTTTTATGGTTTTCTTCTATCCTCCTATTAAAATTTAGCCATCAATTTAACAGATACTTAAGTACATTCTATATTCAGAGTGCTTTCTTAGATTCTGGAAGAAATTTATTTTAATGAACAAGACATCTGCCTTCATAGAATTTAAACTTCATTTGTTAATTCTTTTTTAAAATATTTATTACCTGTGCCTCCCACTACCTGATCAATTGAAAACTTTTTTTAAAAAAAGGAAAAGAAAACTTTAAAACAAACATAACTAACCCTGCAAAACAAATTCTCTAACTGATTTTTTCCAAACATATGTCTCATTTTTCATTTTATTTTCATCACATCACTGGAAGGTCTTTGATGATGTGCTTATCTCCAGTCTTTTGTACTGAACATTTATTATTGAATTTATTAGAGATCTGAAGTCTTTCAAAGTCATTTTTCTTTATAATGTTGCTATTATATAAATTATTTTCTAGTTTTGTTCACTTCACCCTGTATCATTTCACAAAGGTCCTACCAATTTCCACTGAAACCATCAATTTTGTCATTTCTTACATCTCTTATAGTAATAGAGATAATATTCCATCCTATTCATATGCCACAATCTGTTTAGCCATAATAGGTGGATATTCCCTTTAATTTCTGTATTGGTCCTTTTCCTCTTTCTTTGGTTTCTTCTGAGGAAAGGTGTGGCTAGATCAAATGGCATGCTCAGTTTAGTTATTTTGAGGTATAATTCCAAATCACTTTCCAGAATCACTGGATCAATTCACATCTCCACTAACAGAGCATCAGTGTACCTGTGTTCCCACAACATCTCCAAATTCATGTTTTAGTGTCTAATACTATACATGCATGTATGCATGCATGCATGTATATATGAGTGGCAGCAGGATATAATAGAAAGAATATATGATTTGGATTCAGATGATCTGGGTTCCAAATCTGATTCTACTACTCACTACTTATATGGTCTTCACCAAGTTATTCCACCTCCTTTACCTTCAGTTACCTCATATATACTGGATCATCTAAAAAGTTTATTTCAGCTCAAGAACCTCATTTCAGCTCATTTCCTCTAGTCTATAAATATAGAAGACATATGCTATCTACACAGAGTATATATTTTTCATGGTATCTCTAAAAGTATGAACCAGGGACTCAAGGGAAGCATTCATAGATATCTCTGGAATCTTCCCAACCCCTCTTCTAGAGTAACTGAGATTCATACCTTGTGGGAAACAGGAGAAAGAACCTTAGAATTATATCTATTATATTATTTCTAATATAGCTAGTCTAAGGCATGATTGGTTCAGAACAAAAAGAAGTCTCCCTGATCACTGTCCCTTAAAATAGGGGAAGTAGTCCTTAGTTTGCACAATCCAGGTTGATTCTTTCCCATCAAATGCTATTTACAAAAGGGACTATCACTTATAATGAACAGCATGCAGGTAAACATTGTTTTAAATGTCCATGTAAATAGCAGCCAGCAATTAGGGAACTTTACAGATTAGAATATATCAGAACATACACAAGAGTGAATAACTTTTTTTGCCTTTTGGAGGGCAATTGGGGTTAAGTGACTTGCCCAAGGTCACATGGCTAGTTTTTGTGTTAAGTATCTGAGGCTGGATCCAAAACCAGGTCCTCCTGACTCCAGGGCCAATGCTCTATTCACTGCACCACCTAGCCACCCTGAGTGAATAACTTTTTAAAGTCAAGTCAGCTAACATTTATTAAGTGCCTCCTATGTGCTTGGCATTCTGTTTAGCAATGAAGGTAAAAAGACTAGCAAAAAAATAGTCCCTGAACTCAAGGAGCTCACAGTCTAATGGGGGAGACAATACAGAGACAACTACATTCAAATGAGATATATACAGGAATATTTAGTGATAATCTCAGAGAGTATGCATTAAGATTATAAACTAGGAAAAGCTTTGGGCTAAAACTGAAAGAAACCCAGGAAGCCAGGTGGCTGATATATAAATTCTCATCTTTATCAACCAAGAGAGACCCCAAGGGGAAAGTCCCTGAAGCCTCTAGGGAAGCAAGCTGAAAATCAAGGATATGTTAAAGAGCTGGGTTCCCCTACATTTCTGCTATAGAGTCCTCTTTCTCCTCCCTGGGGCCAATCCCTGAAAGAATCTGAATCCACACATGTCTCCCATGAAAGAAATAATAAAGAATGTCTTTCATTTCCTAAGATATTGTTCCAACTCTTCTCTTTATATAGGCATCTAGCATTATGTCACTATGTTCTCCAATCAGGAGAGTTTCATGAAAAATTCTCCAGTCTTGGCTGGAAATCCAGGTTGTGAGTGTGCATATGTATTTTTGGATGTGTATGTATTGTGCATGTATGTACATATATATGTATGCATACATGTGTATATATATATGTGAATGAATATACATACATATATAATGAACTTATAGGGGGATGGAATATTCTGGTTATTCAAATGTTCTGCTAATAGAACCCTACACTAAGGTGACAATGAAGATACTTAAATAATCAGAATATTCCACTCACTCAACATGCCAGGTAGTAAAGAGTTTCCTGTCCACAAAAGATATTTATTACACAAGGTACAGCTGTGATAAACTGAAGGTCTTCAAAAGAAGGCTTCAATGTTGCTTTTCTATTTAGTTAAAGCATGCAATTTCACAGTGAATTTCACTCATCTAAGCAATAACTGAGGAACAGCTTGGTAGCACAGTGGTTAGAGTACCCACCCTGAAGTCAGGCACACTCCTCTTCCTGAGTTCTAATCTGTCCTCAGACACTTGCTAGCTGTGTCACCATGGGCAAGTATATGCTAAAGTAACAACCTTGTGTAACTCTGTTTTCCTCAGGTCCTCATCTGTAAAATGAGTTGGAAAAAGTAATGGTGACCCACTCCAATATGTTTGCCAAGAAAACTCCAAATGGGGTCATGAAGATTCAAACATGACTGAAAAACATCCCAACAACAAAAATCAATAATTAATGTTATTGATTCCTTGGAAAAATATGTCCCTAGCAACACTAGATTAACAGAATATTCACCCGAGTTCCCCAGGGGATGGGGGGGGGGAGATCTTTACTTTTTCCTCATTGTTTACAGGATAAAAGATAAATACATTTTTTAACTACTTGAGACCCTCTCCCTCTAATAATATCTCTCCAAGCTACATTTCCAGTCTTATTTCACAATTATTCCCTTTCATACCTTCTATATTCCAACCAAATTCACATGGTTTCAGAGGTAATCTTTTAATGCCTATAATTCAGTTCCTTTCCATCCTGGATTGTTGAAGTCCTTATTTTCCTTTTAAAATAGAGCTCATGTGTCATTCCTTCTATGAAGTCTCTAATTTTCCCCAACTAAAAGTGATTACTCCTTCCACAATCTCATCTCTTTTCTGTATGAAATATGATTTTATCATCTTTTAATTCATATCATTAATAGTTTACACACACACACACACATGCACACATATACATATATATGTATATATATATATATATATATATATATATATATATATATATATATATATCCTGTCCACCCCTCACCCTTCCACCTCAAGGTTACAAAATCCTTGAGACCAGAGACGTTTTTTTTTCTAAATTTTTTTATTAAATATTTTTTTAAACAAATGCTTTATTAACTTCTGTTTTACATCATTCATTTCCACCAGATTTTGAGTTACAATCATTTTCCCTGCTGTTTTTCCCCTACCCACCCTCACAGAAGATCAGTCCCACAAGATATCACTTCCCCTAATCTGCTCTCTCCCATATCTTCTCCCATACCCCCTTCGACTTTCCATTAGAGGAAGGTGAATCTTTGTGTCCCAATGCCTGCACATCTTATCTCCCAATTACAAGCAAAAGAGTATTAATAATAGTATTTATATATATTTGAAACATTTAATCTTAAGACCTTAAATTTCAGATCCATTTCCTTCCTCCCTTGTCACCCATTCCCTCTGGGGAGATAAGTAATTCAGTATATGTTGTACATGCCTAGCTATGCAAAACATTATCACAGTAGATATATTGTATAAGGCTGCTTATAATTCCCTCCCACCCATCCCACTCCCCACCTGGTCCATTCCCTACTTGATCCTGTCCCCTCTTCTATAGTGGGTACTTCCAACCTCCCCTCCCCCCAAGGATGCCCTCCCATCCATCATCCCTCCTCTCATCCCCCTTCCCCCTATTCTGCTGTAGGTTGAGATATCCCATTTAGTATGTATGTTATTCTCTCCCTGAACCAAATTCAATGAGAATGTGGTTTTTGCCTTTTTGCCTTCCTATTCTTCCCCTCCTTTGCAACCACTTCCCCTTGCTTCTTCTACATGAGATAGTTTACCCTACCCTGTCTCTCCCTATCTCCTCTTGCCACTTTCCTCTCTCACCTCATAATTTCACCCCTTGAGTATCCTCCCTTCCCAACAAATTCAACCTATGCCCTCTATCCATATATAGGGTGGAGGGTCATATGAATACATATGTGAATGTGTGTGTATATGGTTTTTTTCTAAATTTTAATATTCATTTCCAGCACTCATCCCAGTGCTCTGAATAAAAAAAGTTTGCTGAAACTGAATTTACTTAATTTAACATACCTTTATAAAATCTGCCCATAAATTCAAGAACAAAACTGTTTTCTATTTATGCAAAGTGATTATTAACAATGTTCTAGTCTAGTTGCTGAGGAAATCCCAGGGAGAAATATAATAAATAGGGTACAATTCAAATTAGAATTTAAAATAAATTGAAGCTACAAATAAAGCACAGAAGTCACAGAAAAAGATCCACCCTCACATATTCTGCCTCAATATGCACCCACTGAAGAAGGGGCTTTGAATACTGTCACTCTTAGTATCATAGTGACATTTTCAATAAAGCAGCCTATAGAGAATACATGACCTTATAGTGGATATATGGTGAAGAGGAAAGAGAGGCAAAAATTTATGTGTGGATTAATGAAAATACCTTTCCAGGTATGGGAAATAACATAAAATATGGAAATAAAAAGGAGGAGAAATGGAGAATGGAATACAATAATGGAAAGACTACAAAGGGAAAGGCCTGGAGAAGTTCATTTGAAGGACTATGAATACTATTAATTGAAATACCACAAGGAATAAAAGCAAATTCAGTTGAGTTAGAGAGGGTATTAGTTACTATTGAGACTTTCATATGCATATTATTAACAATTTGGGCCATTTAATGGCTTCCCAATTTAGCTATTTTTTTATGTATGAATAATAATTAACCTAGGTTCTTTCTTCTAGGACTCAGGGGTAGGGAACCTATGGTATCCAGGTCACATGTGGTCCTCTACATACTCAAATATAACCCTTTGACTGAATCCAAACTTCACAGAGCAAATTCCCTTAATAAAGGATTTGTTCTGTAAAACTTGGACTCACTCAAAAGGCTGCACCCGAAGACCTAGAAGGCTACATGTGAACTCAGGGCTGCAGGTTTCCTACCTTTGTCTAGGTTAATTTCTGGACACTCTAAACTTCAGTGTCCTGGGGCAGAGCCTCTGTTGTCCCAAACTATCCATAGTTCTGAAACAGTTTTGCTGAAACAGTTTTACACAGGGTAATGGCAAGCAAAGTAGTACTTTTCTGCTTGTATCAGCTATTCAAGTGTCTTTGAACCTTGCCTTTGATTGTGTTAAGTCTTTGTTGGAAACGGTATAAATGTATGTTGCCCTTAATAGGCGTAAGGGAGTTTGGAGACTTTCCCTGACCTTAATAGACCTAATGTTATCAGATGGAGTCCACGGTGGGAGGAGCTTGTTGAAAGAATTTAACAGGAAGGGTTGAACAGGAAGGAACAGAGCAGATAAGCTCTGGGACCAAGCAGAGCTGGGACCAAGCAGAGACAAGAGACAAAATGTGTGTGATATCAGCATTCTGTCCCTCTGTTCTGTCTGTGTTGATACTACTTTGTCAGACAGAAGCACTCTGTTGATTTGTGTTATTTTGTGATACAGAAGCACTCTATCTGTTGATTTACATTACTCTGGCAGACAGAAGCATTCTGTATGTTGATTTGTGTACTTTGTCAGATAGAAGCACTCTGTCTATTGATTTGTGTTGATTTCTCAGACAGAAAGTGAATTGAGATAATAGTCCTGGCAATGTGTGTATATATTGTTGTAGTTCTGTTAAGTTTTGACTTCCTAGAAACAGAAACTTCAAAGGGCTTGGAGTGGAGCAGTCCACATGAAACAGGAGCAGAAAGTTGCCTATGTGTGAGTCCAGGCAAGAGCTGGGAGAGCTGCCTACCTGTGAATCCAGACAAGGCTTGGAAGTATAGGAATCCAGGCAAGATCTGAGATTGTCAGTCCTGGAAAAGGAGGTGAGCTGTGGGGTTTGGAGACCAGCTTGGAGTCAAAGATGAAAGAGGACTTTACTTGGGTACTCAGTAGTGATTGATGAGATTGTGACTTACTGAATGATATGTTTTGCTTAAGACTACCTAGCCACCTTAGTAATTAGTTGTTTTAGTATTATTAGTATTGCTGTGAATGTTGTGCTTTAGTTTCTTTAATGTTTTGCTTTGATTTATTGCTAATTAGAGAATTCACTATATTATGTGATTAGATCCTTAAAGTTATTCACAATAGCAATTCTTGGGAGGAGAGCTGCTAGTGATTGGCTTTACACTCAAGGGAGGAAAAGTACTATTCTCTGCCTCTTCCAGAGTTCTACTAAAGATATTCCTTTGCATATCTTAAAGTGAACTAACCTCTCAGATCTTCCAACTAGATTAGGTTATGACATTTCTGTGGACAACTTTGAGAGGAGAGTATTAAAGAATTGTGCAAGGGGCACTCCTATATCATAAGAGTTGACTCTCCAAGTCAAAATAAATTTGTTGAATCAATAAGCATTTATTAAGCATTTACCATGCTAGGAATTCACTAAGCCTTGTGGGTACAAAGAAAGAAAAAAAATCCAGTGCCAGTTCTTAAGAAACTCAATCTAGTGGAAGGGAGACAACATGAAAACAATTATGTAAAAATTGTGTACAAAAGAATAACTTGGAGGTGATATCAGAGTGCATTTAGGGGGACCAGGAAAGGTTGTTAGTAAGAACTAGGATTTTCACAGAGACTTGAAGGAAACCAGGCAAGTCAGGAAGCCAAGTGAGAAGAGAAAGAATTCCAGGCATGATGGATAGCAAGTGAAAATACATGAAGTCAGAAGATGCAGTATATTTTATAGGAACAAAAATAATGTCAATGTCAATGGATTGCAGCAGAATACAAAGAGGGAAATAAAGTATTAGAAGCCTGGAAAAGTAAGAAATGGCTAAGTTATAAAGACTTTAAAAGTCATGAGATTTTGTATTTTATCCTGGATATAATAGGAAGTCACTGGAGTTTATGAGGATGGTGCGTGTGTGTGTGTGTGTGTGTGTGTGTGTGTGTGTGTGTGTGAGAGAGAGAGAGAGAGAGAGAGAGAGAGAGAGAGAGAGAGAGAGAGAGTGTCAGATGTCAGACTTGTACCTTAGGAAGATCTATGTGATAGCTGGAAGGAAGATGAATTGGAGTGAGAAGAGACTTGAGGAAGGAGACCAATCAGAAAGTTCTTGCAGTAGTCCAGTTTTGAGGTCATAAGGTACTGTACCAGGGTAGTAGCAGTGTCAGAAGAGAAAAGACGATGTATATTAAAGACTGAGAAAATAACTTGGAAAGTTGACAATATGACTTGGAAACAGATTGCTTGTGGAGGGATGGTGAGAGAGGGAGGAACTGAGGATGAGATCTAGATGTTGAGCTTTGTTGACTGGGATGCTGATGGTACCCTTCACAATAATAGAGAAATTAGTCAGATTGGGAGGGTTTTGACTGAAAGATAATGAGTTTAGTTTTGGACATGTGGAATTTAAGATTTTTATGGTATATCCAATTTAAAATGTCCAAAAAGCAGTTGGAGATGTATGACTGGAGGTCAGGTTACAGGTTAAGGTTAGGTAAGTTGATCCAAGAATCATCTCTAAATAGATGATCATTTAATGTATGGAGATTCAAGAGATAACCGAATGAGAGTACAGAAGGAAAAGAAATAGGACCTAGGACAATACCTTAAAGAACACATTTATGGTTAGCAGGCATGACCTAGATGAAGATTCCATGAAAAAATCTGAGATTTTTGACTTGAGCAGTCAAAAAGGTAGTGGGAAAAGTGAGAGGGAGAGCAGTATTATGAAACCTTAGGGAGAAGATAGTATCAAGAAAAGGATAAAGACTAGGAAATATCTTTAGATTTGATGATTAAAAGATCATTGATAACTTTGGAGAGAGTAGTTTTGACTGAATGATGAGGTCATAAGCCAAACTGCAGAGCATTGAGAAGTGAGTAAGAAGAAAAGAACTGAATGCACTAAATGTAGAAAACTTTCTAAAGGAGTTCAGCCATGAAAAGAAGAAGAGATAAAGGATGAAAGCTGTTGGGGATAGAAAGAATCATGAAGGGTTTTTGAGGAATGGAAGACATTAGTATACAGGCAGCATACAAAGAAAGATTGAAGTTTGGTGAGATAGTAGCAATGATAGGGGGGCAGTCCATTGCAAATGACAGGGTGGAATGGGATCATTTGTTCATGCAAAGGGATTTACTTTGCTAAGGAGAAGTGCCACCTCTTCAACTGAGACATGAGTGATGGAGGAGATAATGAAAGAAGGAATCTGAGTGATATAAGATGAAGAGGAGGGGAGAAGAGGGAGACCTCAGTAAATGATCTCATTAGCTTTGAGAATGGGGGAAGAGGAGCCATAGGAGGTTTGAAGAGGGATAATGATGTTTGTTTAAGTTGAAGTGGTTAGTGGGATAGTGAATTGATAGGTATAAAAGGAAGGCCTTGCTGCAGTGAGGGCCCAGTTAATATTAGATAGCTTATATTTGTAGTGTACATGGTCAGCATTGGTTCATAATTTTCTATAGTTTCATTCTGCATCAATGAATAGAAGCAAAAGCAATGGTTTATGGGGATAATCGAATGCCACACTTTAGCAGGCAATATCAGTGATAGGATATTAAGAAGCAAAGAGCCCAAGAGAAGAGGATACTGTTGAGTTCAACTGTTTTGCCAAGGTGTGAAGACAAGGAAAGGAGAAGAGTATAGATAGTGCTGGGGTTATGGACTAGGAAAAAGCTCAGGGGTAAAAGGTTTGGAGGTTGTACTAAAGACAGAGAATAGATTGAGTTGTAAGGCAGAAGGAAAAAGAAAAAGAAAAAGCCTATGACAAGATAAAGAAGTTTTAGAGCTCATCCACATGGAAGTGGAATACTTCTGTGAATTGAGGAATTGACAGACATAGTATGAGTGCATGATCTGAGGAGGAGAGGAAAACCATGAACTAATTGAGGAAAGAAGAGTTTCTTTCAAGTTCATAGGAAACTGCCACTAGAATCTTGGTATGATAAATATCATTTGAAAGGACATCTAAGGGAGATTACTCAGTTATTGTGGGAGAGAGTCTGGAAGTGGCAATGAGAAGCAAGTAATTAATATTCTGACCCCCCACCATGACCAGTCAGTATGGGAGAGATAGTATGAAGTAAAATGCAACCAGGGTTAGAAGGGTAACCCTGGGCATTGGCATCAAGTAAGAGCTATTGCATGATTTCACTGGAGCCAGCTTTACCTGAGTCAAGAGAACCGATTCTTAAAATTTTGATGTGATCATTCATATCTCAGAAATTCTCAAATGCTATAAATCAGGGATTGATTTATTACTTATTGATTTATAGACTTAAGAATGGAGAAAATATTAATAATTCAGATTAGATACAGAGTCTATCATGTGTACATTTGTTTTTGGAGAGTAGGTTATTAAGCATTTACCAGCACACCACTGGAACTATGTCTCAGTGAGTACAAGGTAGAAATAAAAAGAAAGGAAACATTTTAAGGTGAAAGCAAATTTGTTACCTATGAAACAGATGTCCCACAGAGAACAGAAAGGATGAACAGATCTGATGCTGGAGGAGTTGGACTGAGGGAGGTAGAAATACAGGAGTGTGGATGAGGACCAGGATTAGTATGAGGTCAACCAAGATTTAGCAATATCCAATAGTGTACGTAACTGCCCATACCTTGGATGCAACAAATGTCAAATATAACATTGCTTTACTCTGGCACAGATAGACATTCTCCAAATCATCAACCCGTCTCCCTCATTCTGCTTTCACATTCTATCTATTTGCACATAATTATCCTCTTTAAGCTTAGTTAATTCTGTTGTTAAAACACAAGATAAGTCAAAATAAGCTTCCAATAGTCTTTAGATCCATAAAAGAATATCTTCCCAGATAGTCTATATTATCAAATTTTAAAAGTTGGAAGGGATCTAAGAAATTATCTAGTGCATCTCCCTCACATTGCAAATGAAGAATCTGCAGAATAGAAAAGTTAAGGGACTTGCAATAGGCCACACAAGTAGGAGGCAGGCTCAGTGGTTAAAGTGCTGCATCTGGAGCCAGGAAGACCTGAGTTCAAATCTGGCTTCAGACACTGACGAGCTGTGTGACCTTGTGCAATTTGCTTAACTTCTATTTGCCTAAAATTCACTGAAGGGGGAAATGACAAGTTCTTCCAGTATCATTGCCAAGAAAACCTCGGGGATAGGTATTGGTATGCTATGGTCTATGGGGTCACAACTGAACAATAAGACAAAAATAGTAATAAAGCTATTACTAGAACTCCAGTCTTCTGACCCTTATTAGTGTTCTTTTTCTACCACGTCTGACTCCATAAAATTGTGTGAAGTCTTCCTAATGGCTAACAGAAGGGATAATATTGGGGATAAAATGATAATGATAATAGTGGACTTTCATGTAACATTCTAAGGTTTTCAAACATTTCAACTACATTATCTGATTTGATCATGTGAGACAGATGGCATCTGCTAAAAATAATGAGTATTAAAGACAATTGAATGGCTAGTGTTCCAAATTAGGGCTATTAGCAACATTCTTTCTCATATTTTTGGAAATGTGATTCAAAGTGAAGAAAGCAGAACTAAAAGAATAGTCTATATTAACTAAAATTGTTTAGTTAAAGATGACAATAATGGTGATACATTGTATTATATACAAGTATTCCTCTCCTAAAGACATTACATACATTTTTTATTTGGGTTTCGTCTCAGTGTGGTTCATAGATATAAAGCCAAAAGGGATCTTACAAGGTCATTGAGTCCAACACCCTCATTTTACAATTGAGAAAAATGAAAGGGCTAAACATGGAGCTGGAAGACCTAGGTTCAAATCTTGGCTTTGGCAAATATAAGCTGTGTGACCATGGGCAATATGCTTCACTTTTTATCTGCCTAGATCACTCAGAAAGACAGAAATCCATTGATATTTTCTTGGTCTGCATGGCACCTTGGGGAGCAATGAGAAGATTAATCCTACACTAGTAGTCAGACTTGAGTTCAAATTCAAACCCTGTAACTTATTATCTGCATGACATTGGCCAAGTCATCTAACAAGGCAGAATATGTTTCACTTTTCTCTAATTCTTAACCAATAATGATCTTGGAGACAGCCCTGGTTGCTGAAGTCTAATCACAGGGGTTCCTGGTAGCTTCTCAGCAAGGTGCTATTCCCCAAGGGAAGGTGACCTACCAATTATTCCAAATATAAGACCAGGTCTAGGAATCTCATCAAAATAATTGGGGAACTTCCTAAATTGACCAGAAATCCCCCTTCTTATTTCTTATTTAGAGGGCATGCTTTTGAGAAAGACGGGTGTCAAGTGCTGATGAATTATCCTAAGATAGTGATAGGGACTAAATTTGAGATTTCATTAGTTTAAGTAACACCTGGATGAGAAAAATCCCCTCTACCAATGTAGCTTGGAACTTTGTCTTCAATTTACAGTTGCCTTAAGCATGGAGAAGTTAAATGACTTGCCCAGGGTCATAGCCAGTTAGTATAAGAAGCAAAATTTGTACCCAGGTCTTCCTAGCTCTAAGACTCTCTATCCACTATTTCCCCTCCCTCTCTTGCTTATTGTAAAAGATTACTTATACGACATAAATATATCATAATATCACTATATATATATATATATGTACATATGGTTGTGAGTTTTTTGTGCCCGTTTTATTTATACTTTTTCTTATTCATGAGACTTAAATGATACGTGTCTTTTGATAATGTTTTTCTTCTTTCATTGCTGGTATCATGTGACCACTTCTTTAAGAGTTTTGCTATTTTTACCTTTTAAGTGTTCCTTACCCAACTGAAAGGGTAATTGAAGCAAAATATTCTTAATAGTATTAATTGTGGTAACAGAAAATAAAATTGATGAGCACTGATTAAAGAATGGCTAAACAAATTGTAGCATATGCATGTAATGAAATTATCTAATGGTAAGAAATTATGGAAATAAGGAATTTAAAGAAATATGAGGACAACTGGCAGCTCTGATTTCTGAGCAAATATCAGAGTTATATGAATGATCATGGACTGCCTTATACCCATCATATAGGCAAAGATGACAAAAGAAGAAAATGACAAATGGAGGAGGAGCTTTTGGAAGATAGACATGCTAGTAACCTACAAGGAATGTCTGTGCTCATCCTTCTGATCATTTCATGGGGTTACTGATGTCAGGGTCAGCTCAGACCGGGGGGACCTACAATCTTTCAGTGGTCTCAAAGGAGGATGATCCAGGGCAAAGTGTGATTGCTGTACCAGGGGGGTCTGAGCTCTGTAAGTTTCTGATCTGCATTACATCTGAGAAAAAGACCTATGAACTTGCCCTCTTTAGTTTCTGTGATTGGTCTCAATCATTATTACCTACCTGGAAAGCTCTGTTGGTTCAGAGGGACAGAATTGCAGACATCCTTTTGTTCTGGGATTCCTGCTTTTGTTATTCCTCTGCAAGCTTCAAATTGGATTAGAACATAGAAGTGAGACCATGTCCTATTCTGGGGTCTGAGCAAGAATGGTACTATTTTCTTCTAGACTTGGTCTTTGCTCACAACTTAGGGCTCACTATTGCTCCTCATTCTAGGACATGATACCTAGATACAGGTGCCCTTAGTCCACTTCGTATCTATCTCCTGGAAGTGGGCAGTAACTTCACTGCCAGTTAGCATCTGTTCCTACACTATACACAAGTTAGGCCCCTCAGTGCTGTATCAGGGGACCCTTCTTATCCTTGGGCATAGCCTCTCCTTGTGCTGGAATGCCACTACCAACATGTTCATGGTCAGATCCATCCCCAGTGTCTACAGACTTCTCTATCTATATCCCTGTGCCAAGTCTGGCTAAAAATTTTTCCCCTTCCAATCAGCATTTGCCTAGTACATTTTCTTTATATTTTTGGAGGACTGTTTGAAGGTAGGGGAATGGGGATAGAGATATTTACTTCTTTCTGCTACTCTACCATCTTGGCTCCCCCTCAAGACTAATTAAATGTTAATGTCAGAACCTGGGATACCAAATAGAATGTTGGCAAGGCCTATATAGGAGCTCTGTAAAGTAAGTCAGCTGGGATTATCTGTCATTTTATCATATATGAGGAAAGATGATATATTGGTCCTTGGAGAAAGCCCATATAGGGATTTGATAATGAATTTTTTAGGTTGAAAAAAAATCTTAGAAAATGGGAAATGTACCATAAGATTTGAGAAGGGTAAATGTCCCATTTTTAGAAAGGGAAGAGAACAGAGTCTGCAAACTATAGATCAATAGGCTTCACTTTAATTTCCGGGGAAATTATCAAATAGAACAACATAAAGAAAAAGGAGGTTGCAAAGAGCCAATATGGTTTCACCTAGAATGGATTATGTCAGGCTAACATCATTTCCCTTTTATACAGGATTGCAAAGCTAGGAAGAGGAATGTTATACATGCAATTTACCCATATCTTAGCAAAAATAATAATAAAATACCTCAAATATGTAAATTATCTCTGGAGAAAATAGCAATGAATTACATGACAATACAATCAGATGGATATAGAACCAATTGAATGACAAGATTCAAAGAGCAGCTATTAATGGTTCAATGTCAACATGGAAAGAAGTCTTTAGTAAAGTGCCACAGTGGATGGTCCTGTGATAAAAACCATCCTTATCTAGATAAAAGTCATGCAGATGACACAAAACAGGAAGGTTAGCTAACATAGTGGATGACAAAGTCAAAATCTAAAAGGGTCCCAGCAGGATAATCAAATAAGATGAAGCCCCACAGGGATAAATGTAAAATCTTACACTTGTTTACAAAAATTCAACTTCACAAGCATAAGATGGTGGATACATGGCTTTATGCCATAAAGTTGCTCTGAAAAATATTTCTAGGTTTTAATGGATTAAAAGTTCAATATAAGTCAGCAGTATGATGTATAAGCAAACATTCAAACAAAACCTCATGTTATCTTGGGCTGCCCTAATAGGGAATTGGTAGTTTCATTGTACTCTACCCTTGTCAATATTCATCTGGAATATTGGGTTCAGTTCTGGGTACCATAGTTTAAGAATGATATTGTTCAGCTGGAGAATTCCAAAACAGGGTAACCAGGATAGTGGTCATATGAGAACTAATTGAATAAACTGGGCTTGCTAAATCTGGAGAAGACCGAGAGTAAGACATGAAAGTTGTTTTCAATTATTTGAAGGGCTTCCATGTTGGGGAAGAGTTAGACTTGTCTGGTTTGACACCAGAGGCTAGGACCAGGTGAAATGGATGGGAATGGATGGATGCTTCTAACCATTGGCAAAGTTCCATGGCAGTTAGACTTGATATCAGGAAATGCTTCCTAACCTTCAGACTTACCTGAACTTGGTACAAAAGTGGATTGAATTGTCTCATGATGTGGTTGGTTATTCTCCTTTAGAGTGCTTCAGGTAGATGATGAAACACCACTTGTTTGGTAGAGTACATTATAGCATGTATTCTTTTTCATTTCTGTGTTAAACTGGATAGCCAGTGAAATCCCTTGCAAATTCTCAAATTCTCTGATTCTGTGACTTGTGTGAACTGATGCAAACTTAAAAGAACCAAGGAAATGATATACAGATTGACTCCAATAATGTAAATGAAATTCCCAGGACTTGAACTAATTGGAATAACTAACCTTGTCCCATAGAACAGAAGAGGAATTAGTTCTCCTCCCTCAATGTTGCATTACTGTTCAATGTTCTGCTTTTTTCCTTGCATAATATTTTTTTGCCATAAGGAAAGAGGATTTCATTGGGGAAAGAGACATATTGGGAAAGTAGTGTAGTGTTAAATCAAAAGGCATTAATAAAAAAATTTAAGTAATATTTAAAACCACTTGGCAGGTAATTTCTACCATTTTGACATAGAACCATTGGGAGTTGTAAAACAGAGAGTAGTTTGAAGACAGAAAGCCTGGGAAGAAGTTAGTTTAGCCCCCCTGGGTTTGTTTTCTCATCTGTAAAATCAGAGTTTTGGAGTCCTTTTCTCTGTAGACTCCTTTCAGCTCCAGGTCTATCTTATAAATAAAAATAAATTCTCTGCTTTTAGTAGAAAATAACACTGACTGAATCTGCTCATCTCTTGACATGTCAATAGGACTGTCCACACAAGCAAAATGAAGTATCAACTTTTTCAATGATTTTGATGCATGTGATGAACCAAGTGGGATCATTGAAGTCCAGCAGATTTTCCATTTTGTCAGACTGTCCATATAATTTAATTACAAAATCATCAATGAATTATCCATCTTTTCTTAATTTTTTGCAGACATAATCCTCATCTTTATAAACAGATGATGCAATTCCATTCACGTGTGCCTTCAGTTTTATTATATTCCATAAAGTTTATATATGGTACACACACATACATATATAGAAAAATAGATAGATAGATAGATAGAGAGAGAGAAAGAGAGAGAGAGAAAGAGAGAGAGAAAGAGAGAGATGATGGATAGATAGATGATAGATGGGTAGATAGTAGAGAGACAGAGATAGAGATAGAGATGCAGTATATTATGCCATATTATATGTGACTTTTGAGATACTATGTGTGGTACATATGATAGAGTATATTATGGTGGATATGGTATACATATACACACACATACACTATATTTGTGTATATGTATAAGCATATACTTATATCTATATATCTATATCTATACATATACACATATTTTAACATCCTTTGCATTTCATATAGAAGTATATGTATACATATGTATGTATATTATGTTTGTTGCATACATCTACAAAGGAAGGTTGTTTTCAAGGAAAGAATCTCCCAGGCAAGATTCCTACTGATATTACAATAAAATATAAAGCTGGTAGCTGTGTCCAAGTGTTCTTCACATTCCTGATCTCGGCTTATTTCTTATGTTTATGTGATTCTTCTCTGCCAGCAGAGAAAAGGCCTCATGACTAGAGGAATAAGATATAAATAACTTAATATGATATCCTTTGGAACCACTTGTCCTCAAAATTCAGGTAGCCTTTTTCTTCCTGTACATGTTATGGAAAATTCTAACCCTATACATTATATTAAACATTGTGTTTAAAGTGAATATTCCAAGCCACAAAGTACCTTGGGGAATCTCTACACAGAAACTGGTTCCCATCAGGCATTTTCCCTTTATGAACTTGAGTCACAAATCATAGCAAAATGTCATCAACTTGGATTTATTCACTTTCCCTTTAAAGGGGAATGAATAAAGGAATCTAAGTGCAAATGGGGCCTTTCTGTCAGACATACAGTGTCCATGGCACAAAGGAGTCAGATTAGTTAGGGAATATGGATGGGTAGGTAGGTGGTTAATGTACTATTCCTTTTGACATGAGTCCCAACCTGAAGCCCTGGGGAAAATCTCTTTAATGACCCAACCCATCACACTGACACCCAAGACTTTATTTCCCACAATTCTTTGGCCTAAGAGAGCTTTATTCACTATAAGAAAATTTCTAGTCTATCTTTTTCAGTGGGTGTAAAGGGAATGGGAATTTGAAGATCTTCCCTGCCCCATAATAGGCTGAATATAATCACATGGAACCTGTGTTGGGAGGAGTTTGTTTAAGGGTACAGCAGAGTCCACAGGAAGCTGAAAGTCAGAACAGTTAGAGATGGAGGGAGGAGAGGACACACTGAGAGATATAGTTAGACTTGTGAGTAAATGTTGGTTTGTGGGAAGGCTGAAGGATGGTGTAACTCTCTGTGGTGTTATGACTTATTAACTTCTTTGCTACTATGATGGAGTTGGCTTTCTGGTTTGGGGATTTGGTTTTCTGGTATTTGAATAAATGTTTTGCTTGTGTCTTATATATGGAGAGTTTGTTATATTTTGCTATTTATCACTATGCCAGCATATTTACAGTTGCCATCAGTGCTGTTAATATTGCATTGGCACTAGAGTGGGCTATGCAAAACCCCACAGAAAAAGGAAGTTAGCAGGTAAGGTCTCTGATTAGAGGAATGCTTGTCACAAGGTAGGAAGTTTAAAAAGTAGGGGTAAATGGAAAGGAAGCAAAGACATAAGGTTGTGGTATGGACAATAAGTACAATCTGACCATAAGTGAAGTATAGCTATGGCATAACCAAATCCTAGTATTTTGTTGTTGCTTTTTTTTTCATGATGACTACAGAGCTGAAAACTATCAGCTGTGTTTCATTCTGACCATGGGATTCTCTGGGAAGACTCCAACAGACAAACTAAAACATACTGCAGGAATCTACCTTTGGGACTAAGTGTTTCCAAGTGATCCTATCCTTCCCCTCTGCAGTGGAATCAGTGAGATTTTGGGTATCTCCTCATGGTGTAAGAGATTGTACTCCCATCTTTATGGGGAGAAAAAGATGTTTTACCACTAACATAGGTGGCCTCTCGGGTTTCTTCCATATCTCAGTCTAGGATTCGATAATCAACAACATTTCATATCTTAATGTTCTTACTATTGAATTTATGTGTCTCTGATTCAGTCAAACAATTCAGTAACAGATCGGATAGAGGCTCAGGTCATTAGTTCCAGAAATGATTGCCCCCAAGATGCACTGCTGAACCTGGAAGTAGGAAGAGGTGCTTCACATACATGAAAGTATGCTGTTCACAAAATCACAGATGCTTTATTACAATAAGGAAAAAAATAGAAAATTTCAAATTAGTAACTCACAAAGATACCACAGAGAAAACCCTTCCTCACTTATTCCAGTGCCAAGTATAAGCTTCATCTGACCGAGACTCTCCACAAGTCTTATCTCCCTTCACAGGCTGTTTCCTTGCAGCAAAGTCTTTTTTATACCTTTCTCATTAAAACCAAAATTAGTATTTTTGGCACCTGATTAAAGAATAGAAGCTGGAGGTTTTTTGTATTAGCCATCAGAGAGCTTATGAATATATTTTATAGGTATACTGGGGATATTATGAATAGTTAGAGGTAAAACACATCCCAGGCTATGGGAATAATTGCATTCTTCCAAGAAAATATTTTCCCTGAGGTAATAATTTCAATTTACAGAACAAAAGATCGAAAAAGAAATAAAACATCAGAACAAATTTTAAAGTTTTTTGGATGTGATTATTCTCACAAAATCAGATTTGAAGAAGTATGTCCTTTTGCAAGAATATATCAATCTATCAGAAAGCATTTATTAAGCATCTAATATATACAATACTCTGGAAACAAAAGTACACAGAATGAAGAAATTCCTTCTACCAAGTGGCTTACATTCAAATGGGAAGACAACAAGAATGTATGGGTATACAAAGCATAAATATACAATTAATACATACATACATATATATATATATACATATATATTATCAAAGTATACTTATCTCTTCCACATTGCAGGGGTTAGGGGCATGGTGCCCCCATGATCTGGAAAGTCCATGTAAAATCTTTTGGCCCTCCCTTTGTACCAGAGAAGAAGCCTGAATTAAAAAAAAAAAAAAACTTTCCTAAGGTATTTATTCAACTTTGTTGTAAAATTTGGGTATTTGGTTATAGGCTCTGTATCATCTGTTGGCTTTCACATGTTATCTGTGGCTTCCACAAAACTCCTCCCAAAATACCATTTAATTTCTTTTGCCTACCTTCACCCTCCCATACATGAAACCAAAATGGAGAAAATCAAGATGTGGAAGAGATACCTGTAGTTTGAGAGAGAGAACACTAGTAACTGGGACAAGAAATGAGAAAGTTTCCTAAGGAAGATAGTCCTTGAGGCCTAGACTTAAAGGAACAGGAAAACTCTGAGGCAGAGTTAGGGAGGAAGGGGCATTCCAGTCATTCAGCATGGCCAGAGCAAAGGCACAAAGATGGAGTGCATTGTGGGAGAAACAGAAAGAAGGTCAATTTGGTGAGGTCATAAACTAAGGGAGGGAATTAATGTCCAACATAGCTGTAAAGATAGATTGGGGTTATGTTGTGGTTGACTTTAAAAAGTAAATAGAGGAGCTTATATTTTATCAGTGAGGAACTAAGAAGCCACTGGATGTGTTGAATAGGGTCAGATCTGCACATAAGGAAAATTCCTTTGACAGTAGTGTGTCAGATAGACTGGAGTGATGAGAGACCTGCCCAGTATTCTCCCAATTTCTAAGCAGGGAAACTTTAAAAGTTTCCGGGGACAAGACTTGCAGATCAAATTATCTTTACTGGAAGGCTAGGATTTGAGGTCTCGTACTCTAGCCTCCTCCACTGTCTTTGGATCTGGATTCCAGGATTTAATCCACTGCCTTTTGGTTTTGTTGAAGACTGGTCCAAGAAGCTTTGGTGAGAAGATTGGCAGGCAAAGCAGCTTCATTAGCCTCCTCTGGGTCAGTGTCTAATACTGATGAACTAACAAGCATTTATTAAGCTCCAACTATATTCCAGGTACTGTGCTAGAATACTAGGAATATACAGATAAAAGTAAAACAATCCTTGTCCTCTAAGAGCTTAAAATCTAAGGGGAAGGAATGGAACAGTATTTGCATATATAGATATATGTACAAAACATAACATAGGAATTGGAATTGCAGCTTATATGTGAGGGGAGGGAAGGGTAGAAAAGACTTTATGCAGAAGATAGTATTTGATCTAACTCTTGAAGGAAACCAGAGATTCTAAGAATAACATTACTATGGGTGGCTGTTCTTTGATTTTCTTTCTTGTGTGTGTGTGTGTGTGTGTGTGTGTGTGTGTGTGTGTGTGTTTGTGCGAGCGTGCGCGCGTGCTTTAATGTAAGCCTCTTTGCTTTGGAAACCCTTAAAGTACTGTATAAATGATATGGTTACTATTATTAGTTATTACTATAAACTTCATGAGGATCTGTCTGAAGATGGACCAGAATCATTGCAACACAGGTTTGAACAATGGGCTACTAGCATTCCTCCTAGTGCATATTCAAACACTAGACTGGTCCTGTTTTGAATGTCTGTGAGGTCCCCAGAGACAGGGTACATTTTGTCTTAATTTAATTGTAGGGCTCTGACATTGCTCTCTAATCTGTAGAAATTGTCTCACCAGTCCTGTAACATACTGCAAGCCTTGGAATAGTCACAAATATCCTATAAAAAAAAACTATCCCATTTTTGAAGTTAACAGCATTTAGGAAGGAATGCTTTGGGGTTGGAATTAAGTTGTAAATACCTCTTTCATTTGTCCATTTAAAAACCCACTCCTTTGAAGCATCATTTCAGAATAATCACCTTTTTTGGCAAAGGAAGATGGGACAACATTCCCAACATCATCACAATCTCAATTCCAAACTTCTCTATGAAGTGCCTGAATAAAAAGAGAATGTTTACCAGATCTGGAGATAGATTCTCATGCAGAAACCTTAAATTATTCTTGTTTGTCTCAAATAAAGTTCTGAGTTCCACAAGGAGCATTTCAGAGTGCCAGGCTAGCCACAATTATTTTAAGTGACCCATCCAAAAAAGATCCAATAAAATTTATTTAAATTAAGCTAAAAATAAAGAAGATCCTCTTAAAGGGGAAAAGGAAAACAAAGGAGTTGAAATAGCATGAAAAGAAAAAAAGAAAGGCATCAAAGAGGACCAAAAATACATAAAACACCAGCTTACAAATCGTTTACTTGGAATTTCCTGTTATTAACATAACATTTTTTCTTGCTCCTCCACCAAACATACTAGTGCAATCAAACAAAATATATACAGATATGATACCATATATTTACAAAAACAGTGCTCAAGTGCTGGTCCAAGGTGCTGGAATTATCTTGTAATGTGCTTCTGTACTTATCCCATAGAATTTTAGAACCCAAAGAGACCTCATATGTTATCCATTCCAACTTCTTATTATACAGAGAAGGAAAATGAAAGTGAGAGCATTGAAGTGATTTTTCCAAAGTCACATAGCTGAGATTGTAGGTCACATGATCTATGAATATACTCAAAGCAATCTTAGAAGCCATTTAGTGTAACTCTTATTTTACAGATGGAGAAACTAAGGCCTTTTATACTTGAGTCAGTTGCTCAACTCACACAAGTGGTAGACTAGGAAGCAGGTTCTGTGACACCCTCTCCAATCCTGCTTTCATTGTGCCCTGCTGCCTAGTGTTATTTAGAAGAGTGGCTAGAAATTGTATTTGTAACTATCAGGAAATTTTCCTCACATGATAACAGATCTAAGCATCAAAGGTTTAGAGCTAGAGGTCATCCTACCTAATGAGTTCATTTCACAGCTGAGAAAATTGAGGACAATAAGGTGGAAATGAAAATTCAAGCTCACACCCTTGAATTCTCAGTCCTGAGTTTGGTATTCTTTTTTCACATGTGAAATTAATAGACAGCCTGAGACCTTCTCTTTTATCCATGAATATTAAGAAGTCACGGTATGAGTATGGAGCCCTGGGCTTAAATCTTGGCTCTGCTGTTTTACTGTGCACCTTTGGGCAAGTCAATTAACCTCTGTAGACCTCAGTTTTCCAATACATATAATGAAGAGATTGAGCTACATACTATGAGAACAAATGAGAGAGGCATTCCTCCTAGCATGAGAGAATTAAGGAAGACTTCATGAAGGAAGAGGTGTTTGAGTTAGGACTTGAAGTATGGATAAGATGTCAGTAGGCAGAGGGAAAAGTAGCATGGTGTAGTGACAAGGGCAGATTTAAAAAAAGAAAATTTGAGGACAAATTCCAATTTTTTCATTTGCCTGTTGAGACCTTGGGTAAATATCTTAGCCTCTCTAGACTTGATCCTTGAGGTCAGAGAGAGGGCAGAGAGGAATAGATGATCTATTAAAATTTTCTATCCCTGAATCCTATAATGGGGTGAGGGAAAGTTGGGAAGGAACTATGTAAGAAAAGACCTTCAGACAGAGAAATATTGGAAATATTAAGTAGTTTAGCATCAGCCAAGGAATATATAAGGAAACACAATGGGAAATGAAACTTAAAAAAATGATTGGAAGAAGATTGTGGAAGGTTTTGAATTAGAGTTTTGAATTGGTATTCAAATCTCCAAAGAGATTTCTCTTCATTTTTCAGGGAACCACTGAAGTTTTTAAGCAGTAGAGTGATAAGAACATCCTTTTACATCAGGAAAATGTATTTGGCAGCAGTGTGATAGAGATCTGTTAAGACTGGAGACAGAGAGTTCTATTAGGAGATAATTGAAACTTTCTGAAAAAGATGACTCTCAGGTGAGTCCTCTTCCCATCCTGGTCATTATTTCTTAATGCTCAAATTGAAAGGCAGGCAATGTTTTAGAGCACTCTGGAAGCATTGTGGATCTAGTAGGCAGCATAAGGAATAGAGAAGGTCTGGGATTATATACTTTTAAGGTTCTCATAGTTTTTCAGGCATTAATAGTTTGTTCCTGCAATGATCTGATTTAATTTCATATTTTGCTTCTCCATAATCTCTACTTATTTTTTCTTTAGCAACAGCAAGCAATTTGGAAACCAAAAGAACTCGATGTACTTTGGAAATTCAAATTCTGAATTCAGACATAGCACTAACAAGGAGACAGAGGACAATGTACATTCCAGGCAGGGGCTTGGTGATCACATTTAGCAAGTCAAATGATGTAATCAGTGTTTTCCTCTGTGGTAACAAGAATGGTGACAAAATGGTTTGACAGAAGCCAAACTTGAAGAAGATTTTTAAGAGGGAAAGTTGTCACATATGCAATGGGAAGTGATACTTAAGTCTTGGATATTCCACCCTTCAAACAGTGGTATGATGCATTATTCAGAGAAGCATCACAGAATCAAAAGTGGAAAAGGAGGACCAAAGTTTTCAAATCATTTTGTCTTCCATTGTTTGCAGGGGGAAACTTTTCTATTTTTACTTGACAAAAAATACAATGGCCTACTCATGGTGTATCAGACTGCAAGTAAAGGTGGGTCGACTGAGGGGGGAGATGACAGCATTAAAAGCAAAGGGAAGACTTTCAGTGACTTCACCTATCTTCTGAGAAAGGAAAGTCTTAGGTTGAACCTGGAATTCCAGGCCACATAAAAGTCAGAGAAACTAATCAAATTCATAACCCAGTTGCCATAGTTCTATTACCATTTAAGTCAGTTAACTGGAGCTTTTCAGAACTACTATAAGGTAAAGGAAGAAGGCATATTGAAGTATATTGGATATGTCTTCTGGTTTTCTCCCACTTTCTTCCATGTCTTTTTTTTTTTTTTTTTTTTTGGTTCCTTTGGTTTTCCTCTCTTTAGAATGGTTTCTGGGATGGTTGATCTGGCAGCCCAGGAGAACTCGGTTTGCTTTTTCCTAGCAGAGGCTGGTGGGTGGAGCATAGGACCGGTAGCCTAAAATACAAGTTTCTAAAGTGAGTTAGGAGATTAAGACAGCGGGAGTGAGAACCCAGGAAAAACTCTTCCCGCCAAAGGAACAGCCTCAGCAGAAGGAAAACTGTGGTGGATGATCAGAAGCAGTGCCAGGCGAATAGATAGAGTTGACCAAAGAGCTAGGAGGGAAGGCAGCGGTGAATGCAGTATGGTGAGTGGCATTCCCCTGTTCCCTAACACTGAAGAATTACTTTCATTTTTCTGTGCTTGGAGAAGAGGGAGCATTCAAAGCTTATAGTGTGCAAAGAGGACAAAGAGGAGGCTCGGGGTGTGTGTGTGTGTGTGTGTGTGTGTGTGTGTGACTTGCACACACGCGCACAGACACAGTGAGATAGAAGCACTGAAGGCAGGCTTCGAAAGAGCTGGCAATCTGGTGGCTAAAGGGTTCTCTGTTTCCTGCCCGCCCCTGAGCAGGTAGGGTGAGTGACTTCGTTGCAAAACCCCAGGAGGGCCATGCACATGAGTGCGCGGAGCACCAGAGGCCAACAGCAGGTAGCCTAGAGTCCTCACTCTCTCGCCTTCCCCCTCCCGCCCCTAACGCCCCTCTCCCGTACAGAGCTTGCAATCTGGCTTGGTGAATCGCGTCCTAGAGCCGCCAGTGATCCGGAATTCCGGTTCGAGGTCTGGGAAGATATAAAGTAAGTAATCGTGCTCAGCCCACTCTGGAGTGGCCTCCTGAGCTTAGGGTTCTCGGGTTCCGGGTAGCGCGCCTCTGCCCTGTCCCTTCTTCACTCCTGGCTCGGCGCGAGCTTGGATTTCAGCGCCTGCCTCTTCCCCTGGGAAGGCTCCTACCCCGCTCGCGGCTGAAGCTCAGCTCGGCCCTTAACGAGGCCCTGAGTAGGGTCTGGTTCCCACGCTTGGGAGGAGAGATTAAGGAAAGAAGGCAGTGCCCCAGCACCATGGGTCAAGGCTGGGGGGAGGATGAGAGAGGAAGGGAAGGCAAGGTTTGGGCCCTAGGGAGTGAGGAAGGGGAATTGGGAGATTCTCGGCGTCCTTGCCATCCCCGCTGACCCACGCTGGGTAACTTGCGCTCAGGGCTCGGCCGTGGGAAAGTGCTGCCCACGCCCCGGGCTGCGGCTCCAGAGCCTCCCCGGGCTCTTCACTCCCACAGCCTAACATGAGGACAGACTCACGGTCGCTTCCCTGGGGTTGAGCCCAGCTTTCCTGCCTGAGGAACATACGAAAATAAGCCCCTTAAAAGGAGTCGCGAGGTCCTTTGAACCTATGAGTGGGAGATTTATGCCCTGTGTCTGAAGCCTTCTGGGTTTAGTTAGCCTGTCAAGGAATGAGCTGCTAGCAACTTCAGATTTTCGACTATCTGCAACCTTGTGAAAGTGAACCAACCTTCCTTCCCCAAAATGTAAAGGTTAACCCGCTCTCTCAGCTAACCAACTTTTTTCGGATTGCAAGAAGAGCAGGGTCAGAGAGATTAAATAGCTTTTAAGTGATGGCCTGACAAAAGTGAAATTTTGGTTTGGGGTCTAATTTAGTACTTTGGAGATGAGCAGGGTGGACCCTTGCATCGGTAGGTCAGTTTAGTGGTAATACTGAAAAACGGTCTTATTTCAATATTTGTGCAGTTAGGGTCTGCAGACCTGGAAAGCTGATTGTAATTCTGCTAACTTCATGCACATTTCTGTTGAATTTTCTTTTTTCCCAAAATTTTTTTGACATTTTTATTTAAAGTTTTGAGATACAAATTCTATCCATCACAGCTCCCTGAGACTGCAAGCAGAGATACAGGTTATACATGTGTAATTATGTAAAACATTTCCATATTAGTCATTTTCTACAAGAAGACTCGAATTTTAAAAAGTGAAAACTAACATGATTCAGTCTCTATTCAATCAATATCAATTAATTGTTTTTCCTTTTTTCATCATTGCTTTTTTAAAAAATAGCAGTTGAAACATCTTGATAAAAAAACAAAATTGAGGGACCTATTTGACAACTTTCCCTCTTAAAAATCCTCTTCAAGTTTGGCTTCTGTCAAACCATTTTGTCACCATTCTCGTTACCCCCAAGGAAAACACTGATTACATCATTTGACTTGCTAAATGTGATCACCTTCCCCTGCCTGGAATGTATATTGTCCTCTGTCTCCTTGTTAGTGCTATGTCTGACCTTTTGGCCCATTGGGCATATTAGAGACATTTTGTTATTTTCCAACTCCTTGAAATTCTTGAAGTTTTGAATGGTGCAAGTTGTTTTAGAATTTGATGTTTCAGGAATGAGACTTCTGCCTAGTTGTACCAGGGACTACCTATTTCTGTCTTTGGGGGAAAAAAACACAACAGTTTCTGAAAACTCCACCTGTGTTACTGGCGTAAATAATCAACTTTTTTTTTTATAGAAACAGGTTTTTATAGTTTCTTCACCTATAGAGAGCTAATATGTTGCTGTTTCAGATTTATTTATTTATCAGAATCACTGCTTAGAGTGAAACTGAATTCCAGTGTTCCCTGGAGTTATAAATCAAAACACCCACCCCTCTCCCTCCCCCAAACTCTAGTTCAAAATCAGCAGCTACAGGGTTGTATACTTCTGAAGGCCAAGCAAACTTAATGTGTCTTGCAGGATATTGGAGTTCTCTTGCCATGTAGGATTTTCCTGAACAGGAAGTTTTCATTGGGAAATAAGTAGTCCAATTCACATACATAAGGTTTTTAAGACTAAGGACATGCTTCTAATTCTCAGAATAATGAATTATCATTGTGCTATTACTAAGGAAAAGCATTTTACATGAAATTTGTTCAGTTTGTGAGATGTTTTCCAGGCATTAAAATTGAAAACTTACAAATCAAAAAAGTTTACATTGAACTTTAGATAGATAAGGTCAGGAAAAAAAAAACATTCTGATTATATAATACCAAGAAAATAAAATTTTCGTCCTTGTGTAAGAGAACTTTTTAAAAATCTGATATCAGTATTACAATCCTTATACTTGATTAGAGTGTTATATAATTAAGGCAAAATTTCAATGGCCTCTGATTTCTTAGGGGCTGGGATTCCCCACTACCTTGGGAGATCCAGAGCTCACTATAATTGAGTCTTGAATTGCTGGAGGGTCAGGAAAGTTAAACCCTGATCATGCTCCAACACACACACACACACACACACACACACACACACACACACACACACACACACACACACAGAAAGAGACAGAGACAGAAAGACAGACAGACAGACAGAGTATGTATAAGGTACCTATGGATGTGTATATTGTGGTTGAGATAGGAAAGGGAGGAGTGTTTAAACCCAAGTCTCCCCAGGTCCCAGACCATGACTCTCATCCACAAGTAATAGATATACCATGCTTCTTTTTAATTATAATAGTGTGAGAGGAAATGAGATCTGATTCAATTTAGACACATCAACTTTTATTAAACATCCATTGTACATAAAACATTTTTTCTGAGTGGTTGGGGGGATTAAAAGTTTAGAAGAGAAGCATCTCTGCCTTTCTCTGAGGAATGGAAACACACACACTAACAGACTACAACTGAAACATAAACTAATATATAAGTGCACTACTAGAGATGTAATTAAAGGACTCTGTGAACTTTGGAGAGAAAGCTCATTACTTACTGAATCAATTTGTGAAGGCTAGATCCAGGAGGTGGTATTTTAAATGGGTTTTGAAGGAAGAGCCCGTACAGTTAATGCAGCCAGATGAAAAGATAAGCTTTGTGATGTCTGAGTGTGAGTTGTCACTACTTTAAACATTTTTTTCATCCCCTTCCTCTTTTTGGCATAACACTAATATGAATCTAATGAGAGTATTTATGTTTTGAGTTTTAGATTGCAACATTTAGATTTGTAAAAGATTTTAAATCCAAGCCCTCATTTTGCAGATGAAGAAACTGAGATCCAGAGAAATTAAGTAACTTTATAAAGTGTTTTCCCCATACAACCTTGTGATAAAGGAAGTATAAGAATCATATTCATTTTACAGGTGAAGAAACTGAGGACCAGAAAAGTCAAGCAATATACCCAGTATCTCTCATCTATACAAATAGAGAGTCAGCTGGAATTTGAAGCTAAACCTCTTGATTCCTAAGTCAGTAGTCTTTGTGTTGCCCTGCCAGTAATGACAGGTGAAAGAAAGAGAAATTGTTTCATGGGTTCTTCTGTTCTATTACTTCAGGGCTGGTTTTGAAAGTCTGTTTCAAAACTGATGTCACAGAATCTACTTGAGTAATAAGCAGCAACACATTAGTGTGAGCAATTTCAGCGACTAACAACAATTGTATAAACAAATACAGCATGACTTGTCACAGTCACTTGACTTGATGTTTTAGTTTTGTCACAGGTATTTTCAAAACAAACTAAAAAATCTAGATTCTGAAAACAAACAAAATAGTGTGGTGGCAAGAATATGAGATCTGGAGATCAGAAGACATTGGTTAAATTTCCAACCATACTGCTTAACTACTTATACTAAATAGAGCAAGTAATTTAGTTTCTTGATCGGCTTCAGTATTTCCTTTACAAAATGAGGGAAATAATCTCTAAAGTCCCTTACAGCACTAAATTTTCTATTTAGTTGATAATGTGTGTTCTCCCATGATGCTGAAAATGTACACAGATTATCTAGTGAAATGAAATCCTTTACTTTTTTTTCTCAATGGCAATTGAAAATTATTTGAATAAATAAGGACAGAATTCTGATTTTTTTTTCAAATAACTAGTCAACTTGAGATACTATAATTAAAATACTTTAGATGACTTCTACAAAGAAAAAATCATAGGATTTAAAACTGGAAGGGTCCTTAGAGATTACCTAGTCCAGTTGCCATAAAAAAATTATTCAGACTAAGTGTGCACTGTAGCCACCTCCAAAAGTATTAAGAAATAACAGATTCAGAGATGGAAAGATACAGAGCACCATGTTTGGAGTTAGAGGAACTATGTGAAACTTTAGATCTACTTTTTCCTATCCATGACTTTAAAAAGCTGTGCCATCTCTCCAAGCCTCAGTTTCCTGAGGGCTGGACTAGATCATCTCCAAGATCTCTTTCCCAGTCTAATACTATGAACTCTCCTTGTTTTGCATATGAGGAAACTCAGGTCCAGGGAGATTAAATGATATTGACACTGATTAAGGTATAATTGAATTCTTATTACATGACCCTATTTCTCTAACAAACCCACTTTTACAAGCTTCATAAAATTAGATAAAAAGTTATGTGTTTCCCTAGAACTGGGGTGCCATAGAATCATATAATCCAAAAATTCTTTGGGATTATTTCTTTCATTGTATTTGTATCACCAGAGTATAGTACAGTGTCTGGAATGTAGTAAGTATTTATGAAGTGCTTGTTGACTGATTGGTTGTTTGATATATTGAAGAGTCCTTGAAATTCATCCAGTCTAACCTTTATCCAAAGCTTTACCATTGGCTAACCATAATCATTCATCAGTGGTATTCAATTATTAAATATCTAGGGCATATAAAGTACTGTACTGGGTACTAGAGATCTAAGGATAAAAAATAACTATCTCTTCACTCACAGAGCATACAGTCTAATGAAGGAGGAGAGTAATTGCACATGTAACCAAACAAGTAATTTTTGAGGTAATAGGAGGGGCAAAATTAAGCCAGGCAAAGCACCAGGAGTGGGAGAATTTTAAGAGAGAGAATTTTTACCTAGGAGGAAGTAGTGCAGTTGTGCCTCTGTGGTCTTGGGGTCTAAATTTGGTCTTGCCCCCCCCCAAAAAAAAACAGCATGAGATGATAGGGGATTCTATTCAAAGCCGCCTGCTGAACTGAATACCAGATGATATTAGCATACTCCTTATCATACTTAACTTTAATAATAATATTCAAACTAGCTAGCATGTCCATAGTGCTCTAAGGTTTGGAAATAGTTTTACAAATATTGTCTCACTTGGTCCTCACAACAACCAGGGGAGATAGGCATTATTAAATTAAATTAAATCACTTTGCAGATGGGGAAACCAAGGCAGAGAGAGCCTAAGTGGCTTGCCAGGAATCATTTAGCTAGCAAATGTCTGAGGTCAGATTTGAACTCAGTTCTTCCTGAATTATCAACATGATAACATGTTGAAACAAGATGTGTGAAATGTATACACACACACATACACATGTATATATATATATATATATATATATATATATATATATAGGTATGAACGTAATATTATGTAACCTTGTCTTCTATAGATTGATGAAAAACATCTTCCTGACAAATCTAATAGCAGAGAGGACATTGGGGACATATGTGTGTGTATACATACATATATATACACCTGTATACATTACACATTCGTTTACAAGAAGTCAGGTAATCAACTAATATTTACTAAGTACTTAGTATATGCCATCCAATAAACTAAGCCCTGGGGATAAAAGAGAAAGACAAATGCATTTTCTATACCAAAGAGTTCACATTTAAATCAGGGAAGACAGTGGGTAAATTACTAGGTACATGCCAGATATATACAAAGTAGAACCTGTAGAGGGCCCCTATAGATGGTTGCATTTGACCTGAGCCCTAAATGAATCCAGGGAATCCAAGACAGAGAGAAAAGAAGAGGGAGAGAATTTTAGGCATGGGGGATACAGAGGTAGGAGGTAAAGTGTGCTATATGTGAAAAATAGTAAGTAGGCTGATGGACTGGATTATAGACTGTGTAAAGTGTAAAAAGACTAGAAAGACAGAAGGGACCAGATTATGGATTATGCCAGACAGAGACTACTTTTTGGTTCTAGAAGTAATAGAGAATCACTGAAGCTTATTGAGTAAAGGAGTGACCACAGTTAGATCTACACTTCGGAAAAGTAACTGGCAGCTGATTGGATTAGAAAGAGAACAGACAGGTAGCCCAAGTGGAGGACTACAGTAGTAGTACAGGGGAGAGGTCATGAGGGCCTAAAACTAGGGTAGTAGCTATGTGAGTAGAAAGAATGGAATGTAAATGACACATGTTGTGAAGGGAGAGATGACAAGATTTGACAAGGAATTAGATATGTGTAGTGAATGAAAGTGAGGTATTGAGGTTGACACCAAAGTTGTGAGCCTAGAAGACTGGGGAAATGATGATGTCCTCAACAGTGATAAGGAATTTGGGAAGACGGGAGAGTTTGTGGGAAAAACATAACGAATTCTGCTTTGAACGTGTTGAGTTTGAGATGCTCATGGGACATCCAATCTGAAATGTCCAAAAGGCAGTTGATATTGTGGGATTATAGTTCAGGAGAGAGAGAATGGCTAGCTATATGGTCTACAAATTATCTGCATAGATATGATAATTGAATATATGAAAGCTGAGGAGATCACCAAATGAGATAATTTTAGGTAAAAAGAGAAGAGAGCCCAGGATAGACCCTTGGGGCAAATCCTCTATGGGTGTGTGTGTGTGTGTGTGTGTGTGTGTGTGTGTGTGTGTGTGTGTGTGTGTATGTGTGTGTGAGAGAGAGAGACAGAGATAGAGAGAGACAGAGAGAGAGAGACAGAGAGAGAGACAGAGAGAGAGACAGAGAGAGAGAGACAGAGAGTATAGAGAACATTAATTTTTTTAAAAGATGAGAATAGGACAGCAAATTGCTCTAGGATCATTTCTAGCTGATCTCCACCAAAAAAAATATTGATTAAGATTCACCAAGCATATTATTTCATTTGTCCATCAAAATAACTTTGGGAGGTAGCTACTATGGGAATTACCCTCAATTTCTAGGTAGGGAAACAGTCTCAGAGGAGTGAAGTGACTGCCCCATGCTAGTAACTGTTCATACAGTTCATAGAGTTCATCAACTTCACAATTTTGCTGAGGGCTAGACCCTCCTCCTCATCCCCCCATAACAGTTTTCATCCCATGATACCATATTTCATGCTTGCCACATATGAGATAAATGCTTAAAACATAATGTTGAAAATACATAATCCTCCTTACCATTTCAGAATCTTTAATAAAATGGTTGCTATGTATAGAATCCCACAATATAACCTAACTCCTCTATTGGATACTATTTTTGTCAGTTTTATTTGCCTCATTGCTAATATCATACCACCAGAGATTTTTGCTTATCTGTTTTCAATTAAGATGCTTCATCAAGTCCTCATAAAATTTCTTTGACTTATCTCTCTTTGTTTTTCTCAGAAAAGTTATTTGGAACATGTATGAATATTTAAATATTTAACTAGGTTTATTTTTTTCCACTGGGTTGTTAAAGGATGTGTAAACTGCAAATCAGTCTCATACAAGATATTTAGAGACCAAAATGAAGTTTTTACAGAAAGGTTTAGTGCATGACTATGTTTAGTACAAGGCCAGATATCAATTTTATAAGGACAAATCTGTTTTATTCTCTCATAGAATGCTAATGCCATTTTGGAAATGTCCCCTGTCTTTTACTTTGATTTTAAATTAGGGAAAATCATTTGGATTCATCTTAGGACTAAATACCAACTACAGAAAACTTGACCTATTCTTCATTAGCTTTCTCATTTTTCTGGTGTAAGTTCCTGCCAAGTCTTCTACTTGTTATTAGCTTAGTTCTAGCTCCTTAACTGACAATGTTGTTGGCAGCCTAACTGTCTTACATGGGTGGGAAACCTGTGACCTCGGGGCCACATGTGACCTTCTAGGTCCTTGGGTACAGCCTTTTGACTGAGTTCAAGTTTTACAGAACAAATCCTTTTATTAAGGGAGTTTGTTCTGTGAAATTTACATTCAGTCAAAGTGCTGCACTTGAGGACTTCTGAGGGCCACATATGAGCTCCAGACTAAAGATTCTCCACCCCTGATACATGCCAAGTCATGCTAGGTGTAGAATCTTAAGACCTAGGGATAGTATTTTCCTCCCTTAACCACCTGCCCTTAGTTTAGTCATACTTGTGAGATTCTTCATCCTATAACTAGTGACTATGAAGCTGGGGAAGTCCTTCTTTCCACTTCTCTTCCATGCTTCTGAATAAGAAAGACTTCACTACTTGAATACCAGGACAATTTGAACTTTAGGCTTCAAGTCTTTCATCTCCTCATCTTCCTCACCCTGTCAAAAATCTGCACCCTCCGAATTTGCTTTCTGGTGTTGACTCATCCTTTCTGTTCCTAATTGGTGTATCCAAAGCAAATTATTCTAGTTGGGTTATCTTGGCTAGTTCTGCCCTTGGTGCTGAAATTGTTTCTTCCACCAATGACCTACCTAGACTATCAATGTACCTTTTAGCAATAAAACATAATTCAATAAGCATTTTTTATCCCTAATACATTCCAGGCACTATACTAAGAACTGGGAATATAAAGATAAAATTAAATGAACCTTGTACTTAAGGGATTTCTTACATTTTGGAAGGCCATTAGATTAAGCCTCTATTGCTAATCTCTTTGGGTCACAGTTGCTCTTTACTTACATGGGGTGCCCATATACTTTTCTGTATAAGACTGACCACTCTTCTAGACCCTGTGTCTGCTGGTGGCTATCAACCAACTCCCCATTGGAAGATGGGAATTCATAGACATCCCTTATGGACCATGAACCCTGGAAACTTTCTCCAATGTCCGATGTTGACTTTAACCTCTTCCCCTTTTCAAGGTGTTGAGTCATGGCATAATGCTGGACTATAATATGTTGGGGAGAAGTGGGAAATAAGGCTAGAGAAGTCAATTTGGGCCAAATTATGAGCATATTAGGGAATTTGGATTTGATGCAGTAGGGAGCCTGGTATTGCATATAAAGGATATTTAATAAATATTTGCTAAACTGTAATTTCTCAAGAAAGGGAGTGAGTAGCATGAATAAAATAATGCATTAGCAACATTAATCAGGTAGGTATGTGCAGTCAGGTTTTGGAGAAATTAAAGAAAGGAAAATCATTTAGGAGGTAATTGTGATAATCTAGATGTGTGTCAATGAGGGACCAAACTATGGCTATGATAGTGGAAATTGCAAGCAAAATGCAAATTCAAGAGATTTTTTCCTATGTGCTTCTTATATTAAAATTTTATACAATATTTTATGCCTTTAGTAATTTCCAAAAGTTTCTAGAAAGGGTTGTGAAATTATATTTAGTTATTGGAATGAGATCAGATTCCCTAAAAGTCAGCCAGTTACTAATCACAGTGATGGAGTTTTCTTTACATTCTTCAAGAGATATTTTATGAAGAAATAACAAGACAGATATGTAAAGAGTAAATAAAAGGAGAGACTCCATGGTTTCTGGTCTAGTAGCCTAGAAAAGTCAGTACTACCAGTGTCCATGATATGCAAAAAGGATGATACTTGTTCAGCTTGGACCCAGAGGGAATAATTAGGAGAGAATGGTAAAAGTTGAAGATTCATGTTTAGGTTTCATATAATTAAAAACTTCCTAAAAATCTGAACTATCCAAAGCTTGTTTATCCTTAGTAGAGGCCTTTAGTCAAAGGCTCGAATGTATTTTATAGTGAAGATTATTTTTTCACATATGGGTTGAACTTAAGAGCTTTAAGATCCCTTCTAACTGAGAGTCTGTGACTAGTTATGAAAACAGAGCAGACTTTTGCAGGGAAATAGAGGTATATTCAATTTTGCACACCTCAGGTTGGAAATGACAGTGAAACATTCAAGAGGAATTATCTAATAAGTAATTGAAAATGTGAGAATTAAAAGAAGTCAAAAATTTATTAGGACTAAAAATACAGATTTGGTACTTAGCCACATGGTCTGGGAAGGTTTGCAGAGGGATTGACCATGTGTTGAATGAGGAGCAAAGGCTAAGAACAGTACTCTTTGATGGATACACACAGTTTGGGGTCAGAACATAAACCAGGAAACTAGACATAAAAAGAGTAATGAGAAAACATGAAGGAAAATTAGGAAAATACTGCTACATGAAAGCTAGAGGAAAAGAGAAATTCAAAAGGACTGGGTAGATAGGAATAACAAATGTTAAGGAGGGGTTAAAGAGGATGGGGACTGACTAAAAAATCATTAGACTGATTGCCTTGGCTAGAATTTCTAGAATTATATCAAATAATGTCGGTGACAATACAAAAGTTTGCTTATCACTTGATATTATTGGAAAGATTGCTTCATTTTCCCATTATGGATAATGTTTGATGTTGATTTTATATAATTGCTACTTATCATATGAAGACAAAGTAATTTTATTTCAACGCTTTTTAATGCAGATAGGTGCTACATTTTGTCAAAAGCTTTCTTTTGCATCTGTTGATACATGATTGTTGTTACTTTTGTTATTACTAGAGTCTATATTTTACAGTGTTCCTAATATTGAACCAATACTGGTATTTCTAGTATAAGTCCAACAAGTCAAATATATAATCATTTCGATATATTGTTAAATGATTTTAATATCTTCCAATGATATTTATTCTAGATATTAGTCTATTATTTTCTTTTTCTACTTTATTTCTTGCTAGATGAGATATCAAGACCATACAGTTTCAAAGAAAGGATTTCATTGGATGCCATTTTTCTTTATTTTTGCAAACAGTTATGTAATATTGCAGTTAGTCTTTCAAAGATAAATTTCAGTTACAAATTAATATTGGTTTGAAGTCTTTCCCCCTTTTTCTTTGGGAGATCATTTATGACTTTATCAAATTCTTTTCCTGAGATATTAGATTTAATCAGAAATAAGTCAGTATTCATCTTAAAGTGTTATATCAGTCTTAAATCAATAAAGACAGAAAATGTAGGCCAATTAAATTTGGCAGTGAAATGAATAAGGGAAATTTTATAATAGAAGATATATTGAGGTGAAAAGATTTTTTAGGACAGTGGAAATCAGAGTATATAAGTTCCTATAGGATATTTTCAGTATGTCTTTGATTTCTAGAACCTGTTGATTCTTAAAAAATTAAGTGAGTTCTTAATAAATATCTGTTAAATATTGAATTGGAACTGAATTGAAAGAGAAGGAAAATAAGCCCCTGAAATGAACTGGAAAGAGAAGGAAAATAAGCCCCTGGAAAAGTAATCATTCTAGAGATGGAGGTTAAAACTATGGAATAAGATGCCGGAGGAGGTAAAAAGAAATAGTGTTCAAAATACAAGAAAAATATGAATAAGTTTCTGCTTATGAGGGGAGAGTGAGAAGGAGAGGAATAGGAGTGGGGGAGGAAAAGATGTTGTTCTTCTTGTCTGTCCTTCATTCTCAAAGAAGACTAATGACATCATGAAGGTTATGTCTTAACTTGCACATGAATTATATATGAGTGGAGCAAAGTTGTATGAAGTCATCAACCTCGCTCTCTCCTCCAGAGCCATTGAAACCCAATGGTAAGGCAAAGGTCAAGGAGACTAGCAATGGCCCAGGATGCAGTTGGTGACCTTGGCCTTTCTAAATTAAGATCTTTCCCAGGTCTCAGTTTGTGTAAGGCCACATCCATTCAATGTTGGCACAAGGTAAAGATGGGGTCTGTGGAGAAAATAAGGTTGTATTGGTAGGATAAGTCAATAGACAAATGAGTATACTGTACATGTTAGAGTTTTAAGTATGTTGGCGTTATCACCAATGCAATATTCACAGCACCCACAGTCAAGATAAATATATCCACATAGTGCTTGATCACAAAATATAACAGACTCTCCATATAGAAGACAGAGGCAAAACATTTATTCAGACACCAAAAAACCAAATTCCAAAATCAGTAAGCCTATTCCATCATAGTAGCAAAGAAGTTAATAAGCAACAGCAGCACAGAGAGCCACAACATCCTTTAACCTTCCCACAAACCAACATTTACTCACAAGCCTAACTGTCTTCTTGCCTGCTATCCTTTTTCCTCCCACCATCTAACTGTTCTATCAACTTCCTTTGGGTTCTGCTCTACCCTTCAGCAAACTCCTCCCACCACAGGCTCCATGTGATTACATTCAGCCTATTAGCTGGTAGAGTTTGTTTTCAAAACAGAGATCTTCAAATTCCCTTAGGCTTATTAAGGGGCAGGGAAGATCTTCAAATTACCATTACCATGACATTTGATCCCAAGATCTTTCATGTCTCTTACATAGCAAAAATACATTAATAATACATTTCATTACATAGATTAATGAGAGTTTAGGGGTAATTTGTGGGGGTAACTGGTGTGGGCAGAACTTTGCACCAATATAACAGGATAATAGAAAATAAGCACATAAAACAGTATCTTAGGGTGGAGGCTTGGGCATAAGCACCCCATCCTTCCCCCCTGGAATGAATGGAGCTCAAAATCTTGGGGTAAGGGGTGAAGATCTCTTCTCCAGAGCTACTTCCAGATGAAATTGGACCTAGAGCTGACCCTGCACCAAGAGATCCCATTTGAGAGGTTAATTCTTTAACTGGCATCTGAAACACAGTTGACTCCAGGTCCATGAGGTCCCATTTGAAAGGTCAGTTCTTTAACTAGCATTTGGAGCTCAGTCAATGCCAGGTCCAGGGGTGGCACATCACAGTCATGGACAGGGGGTGGCATCCAGCTTAAGTGATCAGGCATCTGCAGGTAGAGGTTACTAATCCTATAGGAAACCAATCTCACAAAGAAGTTTAACAATCAGCCAAAAAGAGACAAATATGGGGTCAGCTATGGTTTTGGAGTCCATGAACTCACTGTAATAGCCTCATTCATAGTAGAATACATAAGCTAAGGGTACAATTTGGCAATCTTTTTCTCCTGAATAAGCAATAGCCATGGTATTGTTTTACCCATGTGCTATAATCTCCCAGCCTTTGGAACTTCATCTGGCTTCTGCTTTACCCATACTTTAGCTCCCAATTTTATTCTCTTAATAGAGCCAAACCTTTCAGTTCCTCTGATAGTTATTTCAGAAGGAGGGTCAGTTTTCACAGCTCTCCCCACAGGCCCTTCTACACATAGTATAGGGCTCTTTCTACTATACTATACTACAATACTTGGCACACAATAATCACTAAGTGCTTGTTGATTGACTAATAGAACCCAGTTTTACCACTGTTACTTAAGTTTCAACGTTTAAAAAGAGCACTGTTCATCAAAAGTAATAAGTATGTCAATTCATACTTCATAGCATTAAAAAACTTCCACTTTATTATTTCCCAAAGCCAAAATAACATGTTGTCACACTTTCCTTTCATAATGTAAGAATATCTTTCGGTATTTCCTTAGACAGTCATTCAGCTTTATGTACAGAATTTGTGGGTGAAAATTCTCACATTCTTTGACTCTAGAGACAGGAAATTCTTGATTGGTATACATCTTAGCGTTGTCTTCTTTTAATTTCCTGCAAGTGCAGACCATTATTTTGTAAAATTTAAGTAGCTCTAAGATCTTTAGGCAGGGTTAACAGAGGAAGTGGAGGATGGGGTGAAAGAAGTGGTTTTATTTGAGATAAGATGCAGTAAAGAGAAGTCTGATTAATTTTGCCATTATTATTTTTCCCATTCCACTATACCTCAGTGTCTTAGAATGATTTGTTCCCTTCAAGCTCATGTTCTATCTCCTATGGTATATCCACTTCTGATGCCTAGGGCTGTTTATTGCTCCCTCCCCCTGTAAATTATCTTGTAATTAATTACTTTTGTTTATCAGTTTTATCACCTATTAGAATCTAAGTTCTGAAATACCAGGAACTATTTGTCATTTTTTGTATTTGTATGCACAAGACCCTAATTCAGAGCCTTGAACTGTAGTGTATGTGTGTGTGTGTGTGTGTGTACATGTATTATATATAATGCTTGTGAATAGCAGTATGTTTCATTAAATAATTACTCACTTTGTTCACAAATAGTCCCATCATCCCCTTACATCAACGACTTCAAAGTGACTTTTTTCTGATAAATCATGTCATATTTGGAGGCCTGGCATGAGTGGTTAGTTAGTAGACCTTATAGAATAATGGGAAAATTAAGAAATATGTCACAATGAATCATCAGTGATGGAATAATTATTTTTAAATTATCTCTTTGAACCCCCTACCATACATACTTCTATTTTTTTCCTTTTAAAGTATAAAATGCACAAAACTTTTGAGGTCAAACCAACTAATCTAATTTATCTCATATTTTGGGTCTTAATCTGTTAGAATTGTTTTAGATGTCCTTGTACATTTCTATTATTATTCCAGTAATGCTACATTTCCATTCTTCTTGTCATCAGTCAGCATTCATTGAACATGTGCAAGTTGCATCATGGCATAAAATCCATTTTATTCCAGTATCTGTTAATTCCATTAAAGTCCATTCATCCTTGAAGGCCATGGCAAAGTTTTCTACTGCCCTTGTTTAAACCAGGCATCACCTTACCTCACCATTACGGATCTTCTCCCTAGTGTTGAAAGAAAGTGACTGCAGGCTATACAGTGTTTTTATAGAACACTAAGGTGGAAAAAAGATATATTATGAACAGTTCTGTTTTCTGATGTGGTTTCCAGGAAACCACATCTATTGCAAGGAAAAGTAATTACATGGGAATGGCATGTATATGAACATTAATTATGAATGAATTTAATTTGTGAGTTCCCAAATTTTGACAGTAGTGCTTCTCATATATAGATAATGCTTATCTACATGTAAAGAAAGAAACAATACCATAGATACTTGAAAACAGTAATAGGAAGTAATTTCTACTATACTTCACTTGGAAATACATATTACTTTTCTACATCAGATTTCCTTTCTCACTATTTTTTTATTTTGGCTGACAATAGATATTTTAATTTTTTTTACTTGTTAAAAACCTAGGTATTACCAATCATTGGCAGTCTTACATAACATTAGGAAGTTATTAACCTTCTTGGGCCTTCATCTTTTTCCATATATAAAGTAATGACATTGTGATAGTGGACCTCTAAGTTTACTTATAAATCTAAATGTTTATTATGATTCCTTTATAGATTTATTCAGAAATGGGAGATTTGGACTCTTTCCAATAAAAATAATAATAGTTAATCAAAGATTATTGTGGCCATGTATCTTTGAAAGGTATGGTGTTTTATCCTGTGTATTATAGCTATAATGGGCAAAGAAGAGGCATTAATATGAATTCTCTGTTCATACACTGCCTTTGCTCTAGGCAATAGGGCATACTGTCCCTGAAGTATGAGTCATGCTAGGGAGGAATGTAGACAGGCTGAAAAATTAACTACATGCAAACTGTAGTTAGAATAAGAGGCATGTAGATAATTGAGAGTTGTATGTCATCAATTTCCCAATGTATTTTGTTACTGGTTTGGACAAAGTTTAATGTTAACCAAATGATTTACAAACATAGTAGTACCTAGCACTGAAAGGCAGTATTTGTTTTGCTTGACTCTACAAATTTGTAAGTGGTTTTGTTTTTCTTGTTTTTCTTAATGGGAGGGGAACCAGGAAGGGAGAGAATTTGGAACTGAAAAAAAATAATTTTTTTTTTTTAAATAAGGACATTAGGGGCGGCTAGGTGGCGCAGTGAGTAAGAGCACCGGCCTCGGAGTTGGGATGACCCGGGATCGAAACTGGCCTCAGAAAATGAGCACCCACACATAAATTATGACTAGCCGTGTAATCTTGAGCAAGGTACTTAACCCCAATTGCTTTAAAAAAAAAATAAGGACATTCTTAAGTCACAATTCAACTTCATGTAATCAAAGGTAATATTTTTAGCATTTCATATTTAACATCTTAATGGGAAAAAGAAACATTTGGTAATGCTAATGAAGGGTCCCCTCCATCTGCAAATTGGTAATTAGGACCTGCCCAAAACCATAGAAAGTTTAAATCAAGACTTTTAAAAGTTGAAATTAATAAATGACAAAAAACAAAAACAATAGCTCTTTGCACCATATATATTAAACATGTTTAAAGTAGCACACTCCAAGAATTCTAGCTACTGAGGAGATTGAAGCAGATAGATCTCTAGTTTAGGAGTTCTGAGCTGTAGTGGGCTATTTTGATAGGTTGACTGCATTAAGGCATTAGGGAACCTAGGTGGCACAATGGATAGAGCACCAGCCCTGGAGTAAGGAAAATTTATCTTCCTGAGTTCAAATCTGACCTCCAGCACTTCCTAGCTGTGTGACCCTGGGCAAATCACTTAAACCTGTTTTCTCAGTTTCCTCATCTGTGAGATAATCTGGGGAAGGAAATGGCAAACCATTCCAGTTTCTTTGCCAAGAATACCCTAAATAGGATCACAAAGAGTCAGGCATGGCTGAAAATTAATCTATTGGATACCATAGTTTAAGGCAGGCAAGAGATCATATCCAAATAATTCATTCAAAGAAATATTTTTTTAGATTAGGCCTTTAGTTTTGGAATAGAATTACAGGATCTTAGAGGTAGAAATGATCTAGTTATTTTCTGGATGTGAAAACTGAGTACAGAAAGGTTCTGTGAATTTCCAGATGTTACTCAGCTAATTAATTGCATTATGAGGTCAAGAATCCAGATCTCTTTATAACTAGAAAGAACTGAACCTGAATCCTGATGGAAGCAAACTAAATGATCTTGTTCTTTTCATTGTTTGGTTTTATCTCTTCCTTACCATCTTTCATCCCACCTAGTACAATACGCCTTTGTAATTGGAATAATGTCTAATATGAATGCATTTGCAGATCATAAAAAAAAAAAAGAATCCAGATCTCTTGACTTGTAGTTTATGTAGTCAACCTATAGCTAAGATTCACATTCCAGGAGATAAGAATCAGAGAAAATAAATAGTAAATGAAGTGTGCTTGTTCTCTGCTCTGTTTTACGTTGTATACCTTAGAGTTATATTTGCTCATTGTAATCAGGTTACTAGAAACATCTATTACGGTACCTGTGATTGGGATAGAGACAGAAATTTTAAGTCCATAATTAACCTACCACTTTGCAAATAGACCAGTTTCTCTACATAGGTTTTATTGTAAACTTGTAGTCACTTTGAAATGTAGAAAGAACTAGTGGATGAGGAAAGTAAGATTAAAAGACAGGTATTTGACATCCAAATCCATTGCCTTTTCCACAAAACCTGATAACCTCCATAACACTAACCCTTAACACAAAATTACATCAGTAAGAAAAATGTTTAAAAATCAAATAATTTGGTGTTTTGATGAGTCTGTGATCTCATCAGTATGGGTATTCTCTCTACAGTGGTGGAGATCATGACCTAACCATGACTTCTTCTCTTAAGTGACTCATCTCCTCCCATAAATCCTTCATAGACATTTCACTCAGTAAATTGCAGATTTTCCCATAGGTCTCTTGACATTGCATGGATACCAATGGATCGTGCAGGCTGTCCAGACATTAACTTTGACTCTCACTACATGATCATCTGACCTACTTTTCAAGTAATACATGCTCTGATAATATCCTGTACACTGATTTTCCTGCACAGTTCCTGGTTGGTGATATGTTGCAGCCTACTCCTGTTTACCATGTGTATCCCCTTTGCCCTTTGAATGACTCTCAATTTGAATTCTTTGGAGACTCTGATATTCAGTGACTTATAGCATTCAATTAAATACTCATTACCAGAAGAATATTCTTGAAAATGATAGGCCTTTGTTTCAGGAAGAAACTAGGGTTCATTAAAAGGGTATGCAATTTTCCAAAGACAATTCAGCCTGTTCTATTTCTGTTCAGTTCTGGGCCCAGCTCATTGTCCAGTTGCAATGTCTGTCCATGGTATACATACTGATTGATGGACCAGCATATAATATATATATATAATATAATATATAATGTAATATGTATTATATAATATAATGTATATTATATAATTATAATTATATATTATAATTATAATAAAATTATAATATATAATATAATATATAATATAATTAATTTTAAATGATATTTCTAAAAATTAAATATTTTCCTAGACTATAAGATTTATGCAGCCATGCTACGTATGTGTATGTTGTATATATGTATTATCTATATTTCACCTATTAAAACAACACAGAAAGGAAAAATTATAAGAACTCTCATAGAAAGCACATTATATATGTGTGTGTACACATATATTAGTTATTCAATTTTTAACATTCTCCTAAAATTATGATAATATTCAGATACCTTGCCATATTTGAGAGTCTGATTTTACAATAGTTCCTCTGAGTTTAAGTGATTAACTTTGCTTTGAAAAGTAATTGTCTGGACCATGAAAGGTATAGTTGGTTAGAGAATGAGTATGAGTAATAATATAGTTAGAAATCCATAAATATTACAATTTCACCATGAAAGAGAGAGAATAGAACTTTTGGGGGAGTCAAGATGGCAGAGTAGAGAAAATAACTAGCTGAGCTCTCACAGAATTCCCCTCCAAACAACTCTAAAATAACACCTCAAATAGAGTTCTGGAGTGACAAAGAAAACCAAAAGTCAGAATAAGACATTCTTCCAGCCCAAGACAAATTGGGAGGTCTGAAAGAGGAATCTATGATGTGCACGTAGAGGCTAGCCAGGAGCCTATGCAGATAAAGTACCAGTGGTGGACTAAGTGATAATACAGAAGCAACAGAAGCTTCAGATGCTCTCAAGCCAGAAACAGTTAAGGAAATCTGGCAAGTGGTCAGAAAGAAATTACAAGAAACCCCTGTGCTAGCACTGGAATCATGACCAGATGCTGTTTGGCACATCTGTTACCTACGTCTTCTTCTGGTCATAGTTGCAGGGAAAAGAGGAGCAATTCCAGTCAAAAGGGAATGGGAATCATGAGGAGTAGTATAGCTTTTGGTCAAAATGAATCAAGAACCCGGAGAAGCAACATTGTTTACAGCACCAAGGGAACAAGGATCATGCAGAGTAGTATCAGTTACAATCCTGAGTGATCAAGGGCCCTTCCTGGGTAAGGACCAGAACATAGATTAGGAGAGCAGTGACTACACTTCTCTCTAGATCAAACCACCTTGGAAGCATCAAAAACTTTCAAACCCCCAGGACTGTTTCTGAAAACAGCAGTGTGAAAAAGCCTGAAGTTTGAGGTGGCATCACTTATCTTCCCCACCATGCCAGGAATAGTCCAACTTTAAAATAAAGTTCAAAATTTTAAAAAGAGTGGGAAAATGAGTCAACAACAGAAAAAGAATCTGACCATAAAATAGATACCTAAAAAATAAAAATCTACTATGATGGCAGAGAAGATCAAGACTCAAACTCGGAAGAATGCAATGAAGTAAAAAGTGCTAAAAAGCAAAGACTAAAAGAAAATCTGAATTGGATACAAACCAAATAAGAATTCCTGGAAAAGCTAAAAAACTATTTTCAAAGTCAAATCAGATTGCTAAAGGGAAACTTAAGTAAAGTAATGGGAGCAAAGAAAGAAAATTAGGAAAAGACAATTGACAGCTTGGTAAAAGAGGCTCCAAAAATACAGGAATAACATCTTAAAACAGAATTGGCAAATGGAAGAAGAGGTACAAAACTTCAGTGATGAAAATGATACCTTAAAAATGAGATTGAGCCAAATGAAAAGAAGAGGTACAAATTCTCACTAAAGCAAAACATTCCTTAAAAATTAGAATTGAGCAGAAGCTAATGACTCCATGAGGCATCAAGAAACAATTTGACAAAGTCAAAGGAAGGACAAAAATAGAAAACAAAAATGTGAAATATTTCATCAGAAAAACAACTGACCTGGAATATCAAAGAGAAATAAGTTTTAAATTTCTGGATTACCTAAAAGCCATAATCAAAGAAGGAGCCTAGACATCATAAGAAATTAGCAAGGAAAAGTGTCCCAATATCTTAGAACCAGAGGGTAAAACAGAAATTGAAAGAATCCACTAATAATCACTTGCTGGAAATCCTGAAATGAAAACTCCCAGGAATATGATAGACAAATTCCAGAGTGCCAAGGTCAAAGAGAAAATACTTCAAGGAAACAGAAAGAAAACATTCAAATACAGTGAAGTCACAGTCAGGAAGATAAAAGATTTAGCAACTACCAAGTTAAAAGAGCAAAGAGACTGGAATGTGATATATTGAAATGTAAAAGAGCTGGCATCATAATCAAGAATAACCTACCCAGAAAAACTGGGTATAATCCTTCAAGGGAAAAATATATTTAATGAAATGGAGGACTTTCAAACATTCCTGATAAAAAGACCAGAACTGAATAGAAAATCTGACTTTCAAACACAAGAGTCAGGAGAAGGATAAAAAGGCAAACATGAAAGAGAAATCATAAGAAACTCAATAAAGTTAAATTTTTAACCTTTCTACATGGGAAGATGATACTTGTAATTCACTAAGTACTTTTTCATTATTAGGGTAATTAGAAGGATTCTACATAGAAAGGAAGAATGAGGAAAATTATCTCACATAAAAGTGGCATGCAAGGAAGAGCTTTTATGGTGGAGGGGAAAATGCTGTGTGTTAGGGCAAGCAATGCTTGAAACATATCTAAATTGGTTTAATGAGTGAAAATACATACATGTGTATATATGTATATATGTATATCTGTATGTATATGTGCATATATATTCATATGGAAACATTTGCATACATATAGGGCTGTGTGTATGTGTGTGCTGAATTAGTAATAGAAATCTATCTTACCCAACAAAAAAATAGAAAGGAAAAGGAATAATAGAAAGGGGGTAATAAAAGTAAGGGTAGATAAAAGAAGACAGTGGTCAGAAATAAAACATACTTTTGAAGAGAAACAGGGTAAGAAGATAAAAAGAGAGAAGGATAAACAGAAGAAAACAGGGTGGAAGAAAGTGCACAGTTAATAATCAGAACTATGAATGTGAATGGACTTCACAAAAGTAGATTGCAGAATGGATTAGAAACCAGAATTAAACAGTATGTTGTTTACAAGGAACACACTTGAAACAGATATACATATAGAATTAAAATATTGAGATGGAGCAGAATTTATTATGCTTCAGATGAAGTAAAAAAAAAAGGCAAGGGTAGCAATCATTATCTCAGACAAAGCAAATGCAAATATAGATCTAATTAAAAGTGATAAGCAGGGAAACTACATCTTGACAGTGAAGTGATATCAGTACTAAACCAAATGCACCAAATAGCACAGCATCCAAATTCTTAAAGGAAAAGTTAAATGAATTACAGAAGGGAATAAACAGTTAAACTATACTAATGGAAGACTCAACTTTCCCCTTTCAGAGCTGGATAAATCTAACCATGAAATAAATAAGAAAAATCAAAATGATAAATTCTTAGAAAAGTTAGATATGATGGACCTCTGGAGAAAACTGGATAGGAATAGAAAGGATTATACCTTTTTCTCAGCTGTACATAGCACCTTTACAAAAATTGATCATGTACTAGGGTATAAAAACCTCACAATCAAATAAAGAAAAGAAAAAAATATTAAATGTACCCCTTACACACCTTATTGCAATAAAAAAAAAATACTTTCAGCAAAGGACCATGGAAGCATAGACTAAAAATTAATCTAATCCTAGAGAATGAGTGGGTCAATGAAAAGAAATCATAGAAATAATGTATAATTTCATTAAAGAGAATGACAATATTGAGACAACATTTCAAAATTTGTGGGATGGTGCAAAAGCAATACTTAGGGGGAAATTTATATCTATAAATGCTTATATCAATAAAATAGAAAAAGAGCAGATCAACAGATTGGGTACATGGCTAAAAAAAGCTAGGGAAAAAAAAAACAAATTAAAATCCTCAAACAAAATCAAAGGTAAAATTTTAAAAGTTTAAAGATATATTTAAAAAGACTGGACTAATAAATAAAACCAGAATTTTTTAAAAGAATCAATAAAATAGAGGATTGGTTATTTTGATTTTTAAAAAGAAAGAAAAACAAATTACTAGTAACAAAAATGAAGAGGGTGAAAGTACCACCCAATGTAAAGGAAATTAAAGCAAATACTAGGAAATATTTTGCTTACTTAGATGCCAGTAAAACTTACAATTTAAGTGAAAGAGATGAGTATTTACAAAAATATAAACTGCCAGATTAACACAAGAGGAAATGGAATACCTAAATAACCCAATCTTAGAGAAAGAAATTGAACAAGCCATAAATTAACTCCCTCACCAAAAAAAATTCCCAGAACTAGATATATTTACAAATGAATTGTCCCAAACATGTAAGTAATAATTACTCTCAGTATTCTATAAATTTAAGCAAAATATTAGCTCTGAGACTACATCAACATATCACAAAATTCATACACTATGACCAGGTGGTATTTATACCAGAAAAGAGAGGATGGTTGAATATTGAGGAAACTCTAAGCATAATTGACCACACTAATTACAACAACAACAAAAAAATCTTGTGGTTGTATCAATTGATGCAGGAAAAGTCTTTGACAAAATAAAATGCCCACTCCTATTAAAAACACTAGAAAGTGGGGCAGCTAAGTGGCACAGTGAATAGAGCACTGGCCCCGGAGTCAGGAGGACCTGAGTTCAAATTTGGCCTCAGACACTTGACATACTTACTAGCCCTGTGACTTTGGGCAAGTCACTTAACCCCAACTGCCCTTCAAAAAGCTCAAACAAACAAACACATACACTAGAAAGCACAGGGATCAATGTAACCTTTCTTTAAATGATAAGTAGTATCTATCTAAAACCAAGAGCAAGCTTTATCTATAATGGGGATAAAATTGAATTCTTCTCAGTAAGATAAGATGTGAAGCAAGGATATCCATTATCACTAATATTATTCAGTATTGTAGTAGCAATGCTAGCTAAAGCAATAAGACAAGAAAAACTAATTGAAGGAACAAAAATAGGCAATGAGAAAATGAAACTATTGATCTTTGAGATTATGTGATGGTATACTTAGAGAATCCTAAAGAATTAAGTTAAAAAAAAAACTAGGTAAAACAATTAACAACTTTAGCAAAGTTTCAGGATATAAAACAAATCCACATAAATCATAAACATTTCTATATTACCAACAAAACACAGCAGTAAAAGAAAGGCAAATAAATTTCACTTAATCTCAAACAATATAAAATACTATGGAGTCTATGTGAAGACAAACCCAGGGACTATGTGAACAAAATTGCACAACACTTTTTCATACAAATAAAGACATATCTAAACAGTTGGAGAGATATTGATTGTCCATGCATAGACTGAGCCTATATGATAAAAATGACAATTTTATCTAAATTAATCTATTCAATGCCATATCAATCAAACTACTAAAGAAGTATTTTGTGGAGCTAGAAAAATAGTAAAATTCACCTGGAAAAATAAAAATCCAAGAATATCAAAGGAATACATTTTTTTAATGTCAAAGAAGGTGGACTAGCAGTACCAGATTTTAAAGTATATTATAAAGTGATAATCATCAAAATAATCTGATAATGGCTTATAAATAGAATGGTGAATCAATTGAATAGATTAGGTACAAAATACATAGTAAGTGACCACTGTAATCTAGTGTTTGATAAACCCAAAAATCCAATTTTGGGAGGTAAAACCTTAACATCTGTCAAAAATTGCTAGGAAAACTGGAAAGTGGTTTGGAAGAAACTTTGTATAGACCAACATCTACCAAGATGAAGTCAAGATGGATAAATTATTTAGACATAAAAGGTGATGACATGAGTAAATTAAGGGAGTCTTAGAAAATGTACCTGTCAGATTTATGGCTAAGGGAAAAATTTATGATGAAACAAAATATAGAAAGGTTCACAGGAATTAAAGTGGATAATTTTGATTACATGAAATTTAAAAGCTTTTGCAAAACAAATCTAATGCAGACAAAATTAGAAGGAAAACAAATAACTAGGAAAAATTTTTATAGCAAGTTTCTCTGATAAAGGTTTCATTTCTTAACTATATAGTACATTAAGGCAAATTTGTAAAAAATAAGAGCCATTCCCCAGTTGATAAAATGTCAAAGGCTATGAACAGGTAGTTTTTAGAAGAAGAAATCAAAGCTATCAATACTCATGTGAAAAAATACTCCATACCCCTGCTGATTAGAAAAATGCAAATTAAAATAATGGAAGTATGACCTCACATCTATCAGACTGACTAACATGACAGAAGAGGAAAATGAATGACAAATGCTTGAGGAGATGTATAAAAATTATGATATTAATACACTGTTGAAAGAGTTATGAACTTGTTCAATCATTCTGAAGAACAATTTAGAATGAACCCAAAGGGCTATATAACCATGCATACTCTTTGACCCAATAATATCACTACTCTGTCTGTCTCCCAAAGAGATCAAAGAAAAGGGAAAAGGGCCTATTCATACACAAAACATTTATAGCAGTTCTTTTTGTGATGGCAAAGAATCAAAGATCAAGAAATGAAAACCAGGATGATTTCAGAAAACCTGGAAAGACTTATATGAACTCATGCAAAGTGAAGTGAGCAGAACCAGGAGAACATTATACAGAGTAAAAACAATAGTGTAAGACTGATCAACTATGAAAGATTTAACTATTTTAAGACAATTGCAAAGCATGCACAATGAAAAATACTATCCATCTCCAGAAAGAACTGATGAACTATAAATGCAGATTAAGGTCCTGCATTTTCTTTTGCAACATGGTCAATATTGAAATAAGTTTTGTATGGCTTCACCTATATAATCAATATCATTTTATGTACCATCTTGAGCAGGGTAGGGAAGGGATGAAAGGGAGAAAGAGATCTTGGTCCTCAAAATTTTAGAAAATAAATGTTAAATATTTTTAGATTTAGTGTCAAATACTACTTTAGTAGAGAGAATTGTCAGGGTTGCCTCTTTCTTAAAGAATGAAACAAAAAGGGGGTACTTAAATCATTGGAAAGATAGGTACATTTAGGTTATTCTCTGTTTTCTGTTTCCATGTTTCAGATGGGAAATTTAATTATTTTTGGTAAATGAAAAGAATGCTTGTGCATCTATTGTCTTCTCTCACCCTAGAAATCCCCCCAAAGGGTCAAAGATGCTATAGACTTGTAACATATCTGAACCCTCCAACAAAGGGAGGCATAAAATAGAAAGTATTAGAAAGAAAAGGTGAAAGAAAATTGGAGGTAATGGAGGAGAGGAAATTAAACATTCATCTTTTTTCAGCAAGAAAAAATTAGGAGTTAAGGGGAGAAGAGGAGTTTGAGTGATTGCCTTTTTCTTCCCTTATGACTCTCCTACACTCCAGCCAGTGGCAATTGATTATGTCATTAGTTCTTCTATCCATGGAAAGATAGTAAACCTCCAGTTGAGAAAGACCTAGGTTCAAGTCTCACTTCTGGCACATATTGGCTCTATGTGTGATCATAAGCAAGTCAATTGACCTCTTAGCACCCAAAACAACTCTTAAGTTTCAGAGTATTGATAGATGGGGTTCCTTTGATGGGAGTTTCCCACACCAATGAAACCACAAATCTAGATCCTGATGATGATGATGATGATGGTGATGATGATTGCAGTGTAAATTTCTGTATCACCTTTAGTTGCACATTCCCAACAATAGTATTGTGAAGTGGCACTCATTTTATAAATGACAAGGAAAATTGGAAAATAGGAAATTAAATGACTTGTCCAAAGTGACTCAACTATTAAAGAGCACTATCCATATGTAAATAAATCCCATCAAATTGAAATCTCCTATTCTTTCAGACACAAATTGAGTTCTTTGTATACACCCTGGCTAAAATAAAGCATTAATTGTTCAAAGAAATCTCTTTGTAAGGTAAAGTCACTATTGTAAAAGAGAAAAGAAAATAAAGCAGCAGAAGAAAAAGACTCAGAAAACTTTCACTTTTCAATAAAATCTGTATGTTAATGAGGAAAAAAGAGGAAAGGAAGAAAATGGAAGTAATCATCAACTACTTTAAATAGTAATGTTGACTATTAAAGTTACCTAGACAATTTATACTCTCTGTACTAACAATACTGTATTATTTATTAAGAGACTTACAGGAACTAAGTCCTCTGTTTCTCCTGTTTACTGTAATACAAAGCATTGGACAGATTAGTGCTAAAACATGCTGAACAGATACCTAAGAACCTAAGAGAGGAAATGAGGTGATAAGACATGAAGCAGCACAGGGTGAAAAAATTAGTGATAGATATTGTCCAGGCAATTGAATAACATGCGCTAATGTTAATAGAGTGGAAGGCAGCAAGTTGACAACCAAAGACAGGAAGGATGGAACATACTGAATCAAGAGGAAATACTCCAACTAGGTCTCAATTAGGGAAAATAATTAATCCCTTAAGTGGTTGCATTGTATATTTCCATTGGTCTGGTACCAATATCATATTTTACATAATTATAAATGTGAATACTGCATATTCTAATACATGTAACTACGTCAGGGGATGGATTATTTGCATTCACATGGACCTACTTGCCATCACAAATATTGCAGACAGAGGAGACTACTGGGTAACATACATTAGTATTAATACAATTGAAGGTAGTAAATTGGCCAAAGAGAAGAGAATGGAGTAAACTGAATCAAGAGGAAATACTATTGCCTAAGATGTCCCTATAGTGTTGATAGAATACCAAGGAAGTTTTTCATGTGGTAAAGGAATTTGTGGAAAAGTAAGTTAAAGAGAAAGTGCTCTTGCTAAATTTTGCTTTGAGGGTCAATTTAAATGTGCACAATTGATAGGAGAGATTTGGAAAGTAGAGAATAAAAAGTATGGGACTGTGTGATCGTGTGTGTGTGTGTGTGTGTGTGAGCATGTGTATATAGGAGAGACAGAGAGAGAGAGAGAGAGAGAGAGAGAGAGAGAGAGAGAGAGAGAGAGAGGAAGAAGGAGGAGGAGGAGGGAGAGGAGGGGTGGAAGGAGGAGGAAGAGAAGAAGAAGAAGAAGAAGAAGAAGAAGAAGAAGAAGAAGAAGAAGAAGAAGAAGAAGAAGAAGAAGAAGAAGAAGAAGAAGAAGAAAAAGAAGAAGAATTTTAGAATCTTTACATTAATAGGAAAATTAGGGGGAAAAAGTATATTTCTTAAAAGAAAATTTTTTTCTTTTAAAGTCCCAGGTAATAAATAGTACATTAGTTGATTGAAGAAAAACAGGTAGATAAAAGAAAAAGTGACATGAAAAAATCTGAACTTGAAATACTATCTCCATATTGCAAGTTTCTACAACAGTAATAGCTTAGTCTCAAAGGATTGTCATTCCTTAGGATCACCAGTAGGTTTGGAGGTTTTTCTGGGCTTAATAGTAGATCTAACTCTCTGGCTTAGGACTTCCTCAAGTTTATAGAATCTACCCCCCTCCTCTCCACTCCTTTCCATATACTTTGTTTTGGAAATATTCAGATCCCATTGCCAATGGGTACACAACCCAAAGAATTTTCTCAATACTAGAAAATTATCAAGAATTCAGTGAATTTAAAAGTAATTCTATTTTTAATGCAACTATCAAGTTAAATGATAGTCATCATAAATGTTGGTTTGTCTTATAAAAGTACAATTTGAGAAAGACCATGGTTTCTTTAACAAAAATCCCCAACTCAGAATCATATTTCTCACATCGTTAATCAAGATATTTCATGACCTTTTTTCCTCTCTAGTTGATTTAAGTGAAGTAAAAATAAACTTTTCTTCTTCTAGTATTCACAAAAAGAAAGCCAATATGAAACCATAAAGAAAAATTAAAGAAACATAGAATTTTAAAACTTTAAGAGGACATAGCTATCCTAACACAATGTCAGCAACCTTTTCAAACTGGAGAACTATTTTTGTATGTTACTTTAAAATAACATTATTTTCTTCCACTAAAATATGTCTCTGATGCCCAGTGGATAAATGAATCTGACTCTAGGTTCTGGAAGATTATACTAGTATGACATAAGCTTTACTGAGTCCTCCATAAAGCTAGAAATATTTTCAATACAAGTGTGATGGTGTATTGTGTATCTGTTATCTGAGGAAGAACCTTGCTGAATGTGAAGTGTTAATTACTAGAATGACTATAGAGGGATGCATTATTTGGTCATAGCAACCCTCATGGACCAACCAAAGAGTTATAGAGGGACTGCAATCTACTTTGACCAAGGGTGTACCCACATTAATGAAATTTCAGGTGTTTGATGTATTGGAATGGAATATTCCTTAGGATACACACCTGCATATGATATAATATAACATGGTATGATACATAATACAATATATACTATGTAATGTGTGATGATAAAGATAATGTTATAATATATTTTTGAAGGTTCATAATATATTTTGTCATCTATGCTTTTTTCAATTGATGCTAAAAAATTTTTACACCAAAATGAATTGCATTGGTTCATGTGTTTTTGTTAGATTATAATGTCACATGAGGTTTCAGGTAGACTTTATATGTTTACACATTATAATGAAAATAGCTATTTATTTTCTCCATAAAAATACTGTTATAATAGTGTACATGTATGGCCTACGATCCAGGAAAGAAAGACCTGAGAAGTTCATATTTACCATTAGCACATTCTTACAATGAGCTTTCTGTCACCTTGGAACACAGGAAAAGCATTATTGTGATGTATTCAATAGTGGAAACAGGGATAGAAGAATCAGAGAAACAAGAAACAGCAAGCATTGAGAAAATGAGGGGTTACTTAATTGAGTAATGGTTAGGGAGAGTAGGCTTAAATGAGGGCACCCCCACTGGAGACTAAGTGATTTAGATAGCATGATAAATGGTAGAGAAGGGGGAAGGAAAAGGGGAACACAAGAGTGGAAGATGTAAGTTTCTTTTGCCTTTAAGACTGGCTATTAATAATCTTTAATTGGTATTCTCTGGGCCCCAACACACAGATATGAACTCATTCTTCTGTTTTGACAAAGTACAATCAGCTTCCTAAATTTAGATTTATTTCAAATATTGTAGATAGGAAACTGAGGCCCCAAAAGGTTATCATTTGCCCATGAGAGACTGAGAACTAGAACATAATATTTATCACTGCTTTTTATGTTATCCAATGCTGCCTCCTAAAATGATAGGCCAAACATTTTGACCCTCTTCGTGATGTTCTTTATATTAATAAAGAAATAAAATAATAGAAAGTAGTTAAAACTGGTGAGTAGTTAACTTTATTTGCTTATTTGTTAATAGTACTATTTCCTTTTTGTTTAGAGAGATGCTTCATTATAAAGAGTGAACACTAATATGGCATATTGGACATCATTTACATCATTTTAGAGGTGGAAGGGAATTCAGTGGCCAACTAGTTCAAACAATTCCCAAAAGGAATTCCCAACAAGTGGCTGTCTAGCCTCTGCCTACTAACCTCCAAGAAGGGGGAACACACCCACCTACCCAGGCAATCCATTCCACTTTTGGATAGTTCTAATTATTTCAAAAAATACTTTTTTCCCTCCTGAAATTAAAGTTAAGTGCCCTTTTGCATTTTTCACCTTGTATTCCTGATTCTGCTTCTGGAAACAAACTGAATAAATTAAATCCATTTTCTCTATGACAGCCTTTCAGATCCCTGAAAAAAATCCCATGTCCTCCATTAGTCTTCTTTTCTCCAGTCTAAGCATCCCCAATTCCTTTAAGTAATTCGTGTAACAGATACTCGAAGCTTTTCTCCATTTGTAGTTGTCCTTCTTTGGATGATCTTCAGGTCATAAATGGATATGTGTGGTCTAAAAAGGAGGTGGGGCAGTCATATAGTGAGAGACCAAGATAACCCATGGATATCTGTTATGTAACATTGGCACCTGAGAATGTTATAGAGATGTGGAAGAAGGTCCAAAGAACAATGAATAGATCTTTGGAGGATTGATAGAAGAACATGGATTAGAATTACACAGAATGAAAAGATAAAAGGGTTGTCATTTGCATCATCAGAGAATACATTCACAAAGACAAGTTGAGAGATCTATGGCAGCGCCGTCCCTCAGAATTCAGAATGTTTGCTCCTCCAGTCTTATCTAAGTTTATAATTTTGATCTTTCTTGTTTATATATCCTTCAGAAATCATGTACCAATTTCAAATATGGGTTTGTAGAAAATGTTAGGCACATAAGCAGCATAAGATTTTCTTACTTTGTATAAGCATGGATTTCATTTTGTGAATAGAAAGGGGGCTTAAATATCAGCTTAGTGTAAGTAACTAAGCTTTCCGGATATTATTTTAGTAATGGCATTTGTTTGGCCCAATATTGTATTAATGGATGGAGTTAAAATGAAATAAAAAATGAGTCTCTGCTCTGTATGATAATTCTATTTTTTGTAATACAAAAAAGTGCTATCTTTTGACATAGGTATCATTTCCTTAATAAGCAATGGTTTTCACAAATAAGCCTTCAGGTTTTTTTCCCCTGTATGCCAATTATCTTAAGCTATTGCAAAATTATTTTAATGAGAAGCTGGGTGGGGGCATAGAACTTTTTTATGAGAAAGTATAATTACCCAGAGTTGTATCTGATATCTTTGGAGAATATGATACACACACACACACACACACACACACACACACACACACACAGGCACAGAGAAACACAGAGACAGAAGACACAAAGAGAAACAAAGAGACACAGAGAGAAATTTTTGAGTGATGACTGAGTATGGCCATTAGCAATTCTAATGAGGATATCTTGGTATGTCTTTTTAGAAACATACCTCCAAAGGCATCTACATAAAAACATATCCCTCCAGAATAACAAAGAAAGGGCAGTCACTGGTATTTTATCATTAGCGTTGTTAAAAATTGTACAGAGATCTAGTAAAATCACCATGAACATCATCTTCCTTAGGGAAACTTTCATCTTTTGCCAAAAGCAACTGATTCAAGATTTATTGTATTTTCTCACGGACTGATTAGCTTGAATAATTTCTTCCAAAGAGGTTCATCAAAAGCTGAGGTCCTATAATAACTTCAAAGTTTTCAAAGCATTTTACATTTTTTCACTGGGACATAAAACAACCCAGTGAGGTAAGGGTTACATGTATCAATATGCCCATTTAACAAATAAGGAATCTGAGGCTTAAACAGAGCAGGCAACTTGTCTTTGGTCACACAGGTGGTAAATATCCAGTGAATGAACCATCAGACTCAGCTAATGCTAACTCCAGCATTCTAGTTACTTTCATAGACCAAATTGCCTCTCAGAAAAAGGTGAAACCTTCTGAAATTCATTTCTTTTCCAGAATTTTAAGTTGTTTTTAGAGTTGAGGAGGAGAAGCAACAAGAAATAGGAAGTGTTCTGATCAAATACCAAAAGGAAAATCAGAAACTGGAAAACATATATTGAATGACACCCAGTTTTACCTAAAATATCAGCAGTCCGATCATCAGATCACCAACAATTTCATCTATTTATATGCATTCCCTTTATGACATCACTGCTGCTTTTTGCTAGTCATAAAGAATTATTTTTATCAGATTCCAAGTATACAATGGCCTGATATATGTAAAGCAGTTTATAAAAGCTTATTGACAAACTAAAATGTTATGTAAAGTCAGATATCATCATGAGCCTATGTGATTTATTGTTTTTGGAAAATTATGCCTTTTTCACCCTCTGCCTTTTTCTAGTGTTTCATCAAGTCTGTGGTATTAATGATGTGGGTAGCTCCACCAGCAGCGCAGATTGTGGCTCTTTGTACCTGCCTGGCCTACGTGACTCTCCTCAACATCTTCCCATAATTTTGCCCCATGGGGTCTACCCAATATATTTGAAGGATGGCCTCCTATTCTCTTTGTGTTATATGAATAACAATGGAGTATATGAGCAGTTCATGCCTCTTAAAGAGAAGGGAGAACATGAAGATGAACATCTGTAATGATTTATAAATATCCATGAGTACATTTTCTGAAAATTAAGGAATTCTATCAACCTGCATATTTAGTTTTATTGACATATTGGATAATTATATTCAAAGATGCTTGAGCACTTCATTTTCCCTATATTAGACAAAGACAAGGACCTAGCAATTGGCATTGAGACAAATTGCACGTGGACCCTTCCTGAATGAATAGATATGCTCACTAGTAGTTTGTATGCCTTCAATAAACTCAGTACATCTATTCAGTATGGATCTTCATTTGTTACCCAAAACTCTGGATCTACCTAGGAAAATAATCATATTACTTGATAGTGACTAGTAAAAGAAGAAAGCAGCTTATATATGTGTGTGTGTGTGTGTGTGTGTGTGTGTGTGTGTGTGTGTGTGTATTTGCCCTTTGGAGGGCAATTGGGGTGAAGTAACTAGGTTTTGGTTTGTGTGTGTTAAGTGTCTGAGGCTGGATCCGAACTCAGGTCCTTCTGACTCCAGGGCCGGTGCTCTACTCACTGCACCACCTAGCTGCCCCCTATATTTCATTTTTTAAAGAGCTTTGCACCAGTGCTATTTAGTGTTTGTTTCTTGAAGTAGCTTTATATCGCAGTGCTCCTTGGATAGTTTAAAATGCCCTGTCATTCTTTCTTCCTGGCTACTTATATTAAAAACAATTCCTATAAGGTCTGATGGGAGTGATCATTGATTTTGACAATAATATTAAAAGTGATTCTTAGTTATCACTAAGAATTGAAAGTTTTTAGATAAGAAGTCCACATGGTTTCCTGAAGAAAAAAAAAAAGGAAGCAGTAGGATAGGCTATTTAATAATCAGTTTGACCCTTGAATGTCCCCTTGAAACTTTCCTAATATTTTTTTTCTGTTGTTTACCTCATTCTGTGTTGTTATGTTTCATATTTTTAAATTTCACTTATTAATTACTTTCACTGTCTCATGATTTCCACAGGCTGTTATGATCAAATTCTGAATCCTCCACTAATGTTAAATATAACTTTTATATTTTACATTGAATTTTTAATTAGGCTAGTGTAAAGAGTTTAATTAGTGCACAATCCAGACCAACAACAAGCACAAAATAAGTATACTGGTTTGCAGGGTCCAAAGAATATTGTGCATTTCTCCTATGGGATCAATTCAATTGCTGAGTTAACTTTTTCAGGGAATGAGCAAATCTTACCACATGCCATAACTGTTTCCTTTTGGAGCCATGTCTGTTTTTCACATACACCTACAACTCTGTAATTTCCGTTAAAATCTTTGCATTCAAAATGCCTTATTTGTTCAGCTTGTAAAGAGTAACTCAGGTTTCAAGTCAGTTAATAGATAAATATATGGCTAAATGAATTAAATGTAGATATATGCTTATGGAATGTAAATGGATAACAGTAAGACCTGTCTATCTTGAGAAAGATCATGGTTAAAGGGAACATTGGAGATTAGGAGAGGGGATAAGGTAAGAGAGCTTAAAAAGGTTCTTAGGTGTAGCTCTTTTAAGAGTAGGAGTTTTCTCTCTGCAGGGTGAACTGAGGGGAGTCCTTTTTATATACTACTCTTTTTCTGCCCATAAATGCTTCAGGGTCATTCCAGTGGCCTATTTGGATAATTCTGTTTCTTTGTTTCAAGTATTTCTTCATCTGTGAAATGGGCAAAAATAGTACTTGTGTGTCCTCAATATATTGTGAGGAAAAGTTTTTATAAACTTTACAGCACCATAAAAACATGCATAATAATGCAGTGGGTAGAAATCGTGTGACTGTCATTCTTTCCCTTCCTAAATATGCAGTCTTCTGCACCCCTATTATTTTCCTATCTGCCTCATTGTATCTTATATCACATGCCCTTGCCCTTGTTATCAGATGTTTACATTTGTGATTATCCTTGTATGTGACTCTGGAAGGAAAATGCAATGTCAAGAATTTTGGATTTAGTTTAGATTTTGAGGAAGAGAATCAGCTTAGTTATGAGAGCTAAAATGCCAAGATATTAATTTTGAGAGAATTTTAAGATCATTTGAGTTGAAGGATTAATAATGGAATTAACATGTATTTGGATAATAATTCTTTTTTTTAACTTTTTTGGTCTTTATTAATTTGTTTGTTCACTTTTAGTTTATAAGATTCAGTTCCACAATTCCTTGAGTTTCACATTTTCTCCCCCTTCTCCCCCTCCCCCACCACGGCAGCATAGAACCAAGTATAGGATCTGCAAACACTTTCACATTAGACATTATGAACTGTAATACTTAATATTTAAGTGCAAAGTTAAGTATGATTAGGAGTTTTCAATTGAGATAAATAAGTTATTATTTCAATGCATACATCATTCTTCAACAAGATAATAGAACATTACATGCAAGGTATTTCTTTAATTTGATCACATAGCAATATTGAAGCATCATAAATAATAAATGCCTTTTGAATTGAATTGACTGATAAATTGAAATCTGGCTATTTTTTTTTTCAAGAGATGATGACCGACATCATTGCTGTGCACCAAAGAGTAGAGTATTAATTCCATTTTGCTTCATTATTTCCTCCTACAAGGGAATGTACCATCTTCATCCTCATCTCACTTTCTTTTTTCCAAGCAAGGAGCCTATATAGTGGAAAGCATGCTAGATCAGGGGTCAAAATACATGGATGCTAGTTCTAGCATAACCTTTGACTAGCCTTTGTGATCTAGAACAAGTCACTTTGATTTTTAAACCTCATTTGTAAAAATTATAAACGATAGCAATATCTGCACTGCCTGTTTCACTGAATTGTTGTGAGGAACAAATGCATAGATAAAGTGGGAAATAGTATAACACTTTATAGTAAAAAATTCAATTCAGATAAAAAAACAACAGGAGCCCAAAGTGGGAAGACAGGCTCAATAGAGCAGTTAATGGATGTGCTATTGTTTTAGGACTATACTATAAACCACAGAAGGATGAAATAGATGAGTTTAGGGTTTTGGAGAAGTAGATCGGAAATGTGGCATAAAGATATGATATAGTATTACTAGGGGGCTTCATTTATTTACTGGAGCATTCTCAGTTTCTCTCAGTGTCTGTATTTGTCTTTCTTTTTCTTGGTAAATGTCTTTAAAAATCTTTTGGAAAGACTAAGACTAAAGAAATTTATAAAAATGGGAAAAAATAATTTACTACTAAGATTTTATTATTAAAATATCTTATTCTATTTTAATAATTATGGGAAATGGAACATGCAGCTGTCAGAACATTTTTCTCCACTGGAATATTAGATTATGCAAATATCAAAACCATCATCAAAATAAAATTTTAAAACTCATAAGAATTCTTTGGCTCTTTACCAAATGAAGTCCTTTCATTTCATAAAATGTATGTTAAAATTATTCATGTGAAAGTGTCATTGTTTTCTCTTTATGATAAGTTTCTCTCATACCTGCCCTGTCTGTTATAAAGATATAAGGAAATATTTGTCTCTTTTCCTACTTTCTCTTGCAAATAGACATAAGAAGCCACTGGACTCATCAATCTATTGGTGGTTCCAAGTTTCCAGTTAACAAGTTAGAAGACCACACAGCACAGGCGAGGAGAAGGGCACTTTGTAGCCTCAAAACTTGCCGAGAGGATGTTCTGCACCAAGTTGAAAGACCTTAAGATTACTGGAGAGTGTCCTTTCTCTTTATTGACTCACAGCCATGTCTCAGAAGAACATGAAGAGGAATGTGCAGAGAGACCTGATAGTTCTAAGGCAGCTTTGCCCGTCTGCCAGGAAGTTACTGAGAAAAACGTCGGTGCAAATCTTCCTCAAAGAAAGACCAGCCGAAGCCGAGTGTATCTGCACACTTTAGCAGAGAGCATTTGCAAACTGATCTTCCCTGAGGTAAATAGTGACACTTTGGCAATATTTATTCCTTTAATTTCTTCCTGTTGAAATTAACTGGAAAGATTGTGTATTTATTTAAAATCAATCTATAACTGTCATTTTAAAAAATGAAATTTTTTTTTCTCTTACAGATAAAATATTTCCTTTTTTTAAGTTTCCTTCTTCCAAGAGCTCCAAGGAGTAAAATGTCAGCCCTTCAGGGCTGAGGAGTTTCAAAAACATCTTCTCTACCCTCTCTGATTATATATTTAGTTTGATGGGAGACTGCCTGATATAGAGTCAGTTACCCTAGTCCCTAGCCCGTAATAGCTCCTGGCTCTTGTCACTTCCTTGATAATATATGGGAGATGCCCTGCATAGTGACATATTGAGGTCTTAGTAACTGTCACATCTTCACTTCTGTGGAATGCCTGGAAATACAGAATTCTGCTGAGACCCTCAAGTATCTCAATAGCCAAGTGGAAATGCAGAGAGTGTTTCTGCTTTCTCCAGGGTATAGAGTGCTTGGAGGATTGGGGCTGAGGATCATACATCTAGAAGGATTGGGGAGGTTTATAGCATCATCAGTCTAGAACTCAAAGGGACCCACAGGTCTCATAGACCATTTAGTCCAACCTTCTCCTGTTATAGATTAAGAAACTGAAGCCTGCACAGGTTAAATAACTTGCCCAAATTCATACATATTATGTCAAAGGTATGATTTGAAGCTAGATCTTCTGACTCCAGAGCCAATCTTTTCCAACACTCATTATTTCTCTCCTTATGGAAATTCACATGGCATTTCCCTTCACAGGTTTATACAAGCTGTTGACGAAGTCCAATCTCTAGCCAATGGGACAAAAAGTACATATATTCATATTGATTGTCACTTTTTGTGACCAGAGTCAAATAGTCAAATAGGTCTGTGATCTCTTCCATCTGAATATCCCTCAAATGATGTAGATCTCATCTCACCTCTACCTGCTAATCTTGTAATGATGATGGTGATGATGATGATGATGTGCCAGGTACTGAGCTAAATTCTTTATAAATATTATCTCATTTGAACCTTACAGCAACCCTGGGAAGTAGATGCTATTATTATCCCCAATTTACAGTCCAGGAGACTGAGGCAAACAGAGGTTATGTGATTTGCCCAGAGTCACAAAGCTAATGTCTGAGACTGGATTAGAACTCAAGTCTTACTGACTGCAGGCCCACTGCTCTATCCACAATCCAACCTACTTGCCTTGTCCTGTGTAGTTCTTCTCCTTGTCCTCCTACAAGTTCACCCCAGGAGATCTACCCACTTGTGAGGATGTCTGTCACTTACTTTTGACATTGTGGGGTGACCAGAGGTGCCCACAGTCTGCTTATTGGTTATTCTAAAGTCTTTCACTATGATTTTCTGTCAATCAAACATTTCTTTGATGATGTCTTTTACTCCGATTCTTCTTCATAGCTCCCTCTTGTTATGGATTGTATCCTGTTTATGTCCATGATACACTAGCAGAGTACCTCAGGGGGAAAAACACTGGAAGGGACCTCAGAAATTATCCAATCCAAATTCTTTATTTGACAGCAAAGGAAACTGAATTTCAGAACAGTTCCAGTCTGTTCAAAATCACACATATTGTTCCTAAGAGGATGTTACCAGTCTAGGCACTGTGGTAAATATACCAAAAAGGAAAGTATATGATATAGTCCTGCCTCTAATGCTCTTAGTTTGAGAAATAAATGCATGAAATATTTGTGTAATAATATACCTAACATTTACAGAGTGCCTTAAAGTTTGAAAAGTGCCTCCTTTCATCATCACTATGACTGTGTAAAGTAGTTACTATGATTATCCCTGATCTACAATTAAGGAAACTGAGGATGAAAGAGGTTAAGAAAATTGACAAGATTCACACAGCCAGCAAGTCTGTGAGGCAGGGTGTGAATTCAAGTCTTCCTGATTCTAAATCTAGTACCCTAACATATTACATATATATATATATATATAAAACATATTACATATATATATAACATATATATATATATATATATATATATATATATATATATACCCTATATATAATATACCTTATGACTTGGTGCCAAAATGAATGATACAGCCAATAAATGTTATAGGAACTCAAGGAGGTTCAGGGAAAGATATATGGAATAATGATGGTGGTGGTGGTGGTGATGATGGTGGTACAACTGGCACATAGCACTTTATTCATAATTCCTTTGCCTTCATTATTTCATTTGAACCTCACAACAACCCTAAGAAGTAGGCAATAAAAGTATTAGCATCACTATTTATAGGTAAGGAAAATATGGCTTTCTGGCTTGCCTAAGGTAGCATAGCTAGCTGGTAAGTATCAGAGGCTTGACTTGAATCTAATTCTTCCTGATTTGCAAGTCTGCTTACTCTCTGTACTGTTGCCTTTCCTAAGAAAGTGCCTGGAGGTGGGAGGGGAAAGATTCATATATGAATAATTCCCATTTGGATCCTGCTTTAAGCTTTTTAGAGTGCTTTCCTTAAACCAACCTGTGAGTGTGATAGATAGCTTAAATATCATTATCTCCGTTTTAGATGTGAAGAGAACTAAGGTACAGAGAATTTAAATGACTCACTTAGAGAGTTGATAAAACCCTGTAGCCAGGATTAGAAAGCAGTTCACTAGGAATTTTACAGTTGAGGATTCTGTGCTTTTTCTGCCACACCATGTTGGAGAGATATGGCTCCTCTAATTCTCCTGGGCAGAGAATAAGAGAAATCACAGGGAAATTGTGTGAATTTGAACAACTCTTCATTACACAAGTTAAGTACAAAGACATGGTTAGTGGTTAAATGATGCTTAGTCCTAATCCTTTAGTACTTATTGATCTATGATTTCATTGGTGTCCAAATCATGATCCATCTATGCCTTAATAGACAATCTTCTTGAGTTTTATGCCTGAAAAAAAATTCAACTTCTGGTGACCCACTTTCTGGGGGACAGCTGCTTCAAACCTCCTTGACAGTTCAGTCTTTAGACAACAAACATGCAGTGTGATTAGGCCCTTACTCAATGCCTTTTCCCTTTGATAGGACAAAATGGAGTTTATACTCTGCTAGCATGTCAGTGGAGGTCCCAGGGTCACCTCCATGCCTTGATGAGGTATGGAAGTAGGAGTTTGGTAAAGATATTTCTTATTAAGTATAACTTAAAATGTATTGGAGGAGATAGTTTTTGTTTTGTTTTGTTGTACCACAGTGGGAATTTAAGTGATCCAAAGTTTCTTGCTAACACTTGTGTTTTCTTAGAACAAATTGACATTTTTTTCTTCAGATTCCCCTTTTCTTTTTTTTCCTAGAAAGTCATTATTGCTTAATCTATAACAGAAAAGACTGTTCTGTTCTGCTTAGTCCTAAGACAGGACTTTATAAGACTTTGCATCCTGACTCAGGTATTTACTAGCTGTGTAATCCTAGACAAGTCACTTAACCTTTCAGAACCTAGGTCCTTATCTGTAAAGAAAAAAACTTCCAAGGTATAAATAACCAGAAAACAATTGTCTCTTCACAGTACAGGTTGAAAAGAAACATAATTAACTGTGAGGAATCTGTGTAAGAATTTGGTTGGAAGTCATCTACACTTAAACCTTAATCCCTCTATTAGATATTATTTTAATCAATTATTGAATTTTTAAGCCCTTGCCGTGTAGATAGCATTTTCCTAGGCATTATTAAGAATATAACAGAAATATCTCATCATTTCCATAAGAAACTCACAGTCCAGATGGGGAAGAAAAGTCTAACATATGTGAAATGTTTACATAGCAGTACAAAATTATAAAGAGCTAATTGTTGCCAACCATAAACTCAATAGTATCTCATAGATTTTTTAGAACTGATAGAAACTTCAAGGACCATGTTTTTCAACCACCTGACTAAGTATACCTTTTACAAATGGTCATTCAGTCTCTTCTTGAGGAATTCTCAGTACTTACTACTTCCCAAGGCTGTCCATTTGACTTTGGAATAAATCTAATTGTTGTAAAGCTCTTCCATATATTAAATATGGAAGAGAAAAAGGAAGAGAGAGAGAGAGAGAGAGAGAGAGAGAGAGAGAGAGAGAGAGAGAGAGAGAGAGAACAGACTGATTTTTAGAGAAGAATTTTGACAGAATTTGGTGACAGAATTGATCAACAAGATAAAGGATATGGAAGAACCAAAGATGATTTCCAATGTTTCTATCATGGCAGACTGGAATAATGGTGGCACTTTTTATAGGACTGTAGAAGGTGGGAAGTGGAACCAATTTAGTATAGCTATTTGAGGGGTGATTCAAGATGAAAAGTGGATGTAGATAGGACATCCAAGTGAAGATATTGACTCAAGGAAATAATATCAAATGATATCTCATGATCAGATACAAAATGACTATACCAGAGACTTTTTTTTAGACCTGAACAAGCTTCACTTTGGGGGCAGAAGTAGAAGAAAAAGGATAATGGATCCATCCATAAGAATGAAGTCTGTAGGATACAATATGCATCCATGTGTTACTGGTCTTTCATGAGATTAAAATACACAAACACACACACACGCACATGCACACACACACAGCAAAAATGAGTACCAGCTTTTGTAGTAGAAATTGATTCTGTTTGTCACTAACACAGTACTATTTGTGTTTCATCTTATGAGAATGGCATGGTCCATTTATTTTGATTTATACCTTCAATTGAATTGACATTTAGAAAGGATTTTTAAACTTTTTTTTTCTATTCATAGTATGAAAGACTGTATCTTGCACTTCAGAGAACATTGACAAAGCATAAAATACAAGAAAGGAGGTAAGTTTAAAACACTTTTAACATAAAGAAAGAAAGTGAATAACTAGTATTTGAGTTGGTGGAAATCAAAGCTTGTGAAACATGGGAAAGAATTCCCATTGTTAGAAGTGTTAACTGAGGTTACTGTGTTCTTTGCATAAAAAAGTAAATAAAACAAACAGAAAATTCTGCTAATACCTTGATTGTCAAACACTCTTGAGGATAGTTAGTCTAGATATTCAAGATAGTCTAGATAGCAGAAAATTAACATTTTAAAGGTTGTGCCCTTTTTTCTTCATTTTAATGGAAAATTTTCAAAAAGATGATATCCTTGCCCTTCTCTCTTTGATAGAATGTTAAGCAGAACCATTTATTGAAATATTCTATAGTTATAACTATAGATAGTACATTTATAGCTATTATTTATAATATAATTATTGCATAGGTAGCTATTTTCCCACCTCATCCCCACCCCCCACATGCAGAATAAATATACCCTAATCATAATAACTCAGTGGTAAAAAGTACTTGATTTAATACAATTTGGTGAGTTAGGTACAATGCAACTATTACTATCCCCGTTTACAAAGAAGGAAACCAAGGCTAAGCAAAATAAGAGGGCATGCTTCTTTTTACATGGATAATGAATTCACAGCCAAGATTCAAATTCAGTTTCCTGGCTCCAGGTACAGTGCTTGTGCCACTAGACCATACACTGAGGTATTTCACCATTGGCGGATAACCCTTCCTGCAATTTTGTAAGATTGTAGTTATTTAATTTTCTGTCCATCCCTAATTTTCTCTCTGTTGTCAGGGTCTGCATCTTCCCATAACCATTGCTTCTTGTAAATTACCACTTCCGTTAATGATCTCCATTATTCTTTTGTCTTTCAGATTTTTTTTAATATGGGGGAAAAGGTTTATGTTTTTACATGACAATCATTTTCCAATACACCCAAAGAGCTCATTTCTTTTCTATATTTTGCTGTGTATTCCAGGTTTTTCAACCTTTGTGGGTAAAAACTGTCAATGCTAGAACAAACCAAAACTAGAAACAGAACCAGACACTAGTGGAGCCTCCCCAAAGGAACAAAAGGACAAAGTTTATATAGATTTTAATCAGGTGGGAGGTAAAATAATAAGGGGTATCTCTTCATTGGAAAATCCTTGTTACTAAGACTCTGAGGTTAAGATTGGGGGTGTGTAACCAGAAATATACTTGTTTGAGTTTGCTGTTTCTCATAAACTTGTACTAATAGATAGTATTATTCTGGATATTTGATGTTTCAGCAGTAAGGAAGGTCACAAGCAAAGGCAGGGACTACAATAAAAACAGGGTTAGAGACAAAATAAAGGAACTACAGATAAAATTGAGTTGCTTCAATTTTCTCAGCTATACACTCCTATATTTTAAAAAGACTGGTCATTTTTAGGCATTTTAGTTCATCCAATACTTTTTATGTAGTTAATGACCAATATTTGTTTGTTATTTTGGTTTGTAAAATCTCATTAAAGAGGTTCCTTGTTCCCATTTTACTACTTGTGGATCTAGAATTATCTGGAAAACCTAAGAATCCAAGAGGGCTCAATTTTGGAAATAGGAGGTTTTACTCTAAATGTACTAGCCACGAGTGGAGTATGTTTTGTGATTTATCCATGACCACTTCCCATGCATTGACAACTTGCTGGTCAGTAGCAGGACTCAATCATGGGTGGGAATCAGAATTGTGAGCCATTCAAAGACAATGGAGAGAAACATGGAGGCATGCATAGGATCAATGAAAATTTGCCCACAAGAAGTACCTTTAAAGATATGGCTATAAAGGGGGTGGTTTTACAAAAACCTAGGAATACTTATATGAATTGAAACAAATTAAAGTAAGCAGAACCAGAGAACAATGTAGATAGTGAGAGAAATATTGAAACAATAATCAACTGTGAAAGACTTAACAACTCTGATAAATATGATGATCCATGATAATTCCAGAGGACTCACAATTAAAAAAGTTACCCTCTAGATAGAGAACTGAAAGACTCATTAGAGTAAGCAATTTTTTTCTCTTGCTTTTATTTCAACAAAGCTAATGTGGAAATATGTTTTGCATGACTTCATATGTATAATAGAGATTGTATTTCTTGCCTTCCAATGGATGAGGAAGGGAATAAAGGGAAGGAAAGAATTTGGAACTAAAAATAAAAAGAAAGAAAAAAAGAAGAGTACAAACTCTGGGCACACCCTATATTTAGACACCAGTCTTCCTATTGCTCAAAGTCATCATTATGAAAACCAATTAATTAAATGTGCTGCATAACTCATCACCCCTAAGGCTCATAAGGATGTATAGGCATGTTTTTACTAATGCTAAATGACCCCCAAGCTATTGTGTTGAGTTTTCATAACTACTCTTAATGGTCTTTTTATTTACTACAAATCAAGTCAAAAAGCATTTACTAAGCACTTATTACATACCAGACATTGTGTTAAGTGCTAGGGATACAAAGAGATGAGAGGAAACTTTGCTACATTCAAGGAGATAACGTGCAAATAGCCATGTACAAGCAAGCTATAAACAGGTTAAATTGGAGGTAATATGAGAGAAAATACACTAAAAATAAGAATGACTAGGAAATGTCTCATGCAGATGGTGAGACTTCAGTTGAAACTTGAAGGAAGCCAGGAAAATCGGGAGGCAGAGATGAGTAGAGAGTGTTAGGCATGAGGGACAGTCAGTGAAAATTCCTGGAATATAACAATACCATTTATAAAGCAGTTTAAGATTTATTAGATCCTCGGAAGTGATCCAGCAGGCTCCTTGAGAGCAAAGATTGTTTTTTGCCTTCCTCTCTATCTCCAACACTTAGCTCATTACCTACTGCATAGTTAGTGTAGAGGACGATAAATGCTAATTACCTGATTGATTTTATAAATAACATCTCATTTGATCCTCACAATAATCCTAAGAGGTAGGTACTATTTTATCTCCATTTTATAGATCAGCAAACTGAGGCAGAAAGGGAAAAAGCAATTTCCCCATGGTTCCATAAATAATAAATCTTTACTGCAGATCTAGAGCTTTATCCATTGCACCACTTAGATGTGCCCCATTTGGCTATTTATGGATGCAAGGTTATCTGGAAACTGAAGAATTCAAGAAAAATTCTAGAAATATAAATTTTTATTATAAATGTAATCAGTCTTCACTAGCCATAAGTGGGTGGGATAAGTGTTTTCTGAATAGTGTATGACTATTGACCATAGCTTCTTCCTGTTGTCAAAGTTACTACTTTTAGAAACTACCTTAGTCCTGTCTTCTAATCAGTTGTGGACTGAGAAAACAAGTAAGGTATGATGTAAGGCCTGAAAATCTCTGGTGTAAGAAAAGTTCATGGACTTCTTAGTGCATGGACTTTATGACATCTGTCTACACTGCCTAAGACCTATTTGACTTACTTTGCTTCTGGTCTCAAATGTGCTCTGAATTGAATTTGCCAGATAAATGACCCCTCAATACAGAAGGTGTTATTGTGGGTGTAGGAATAATACAACATGTATGAAAGAAGAAAAACTAGAGAGACTGTTTTGTTTTATGTTATGTTTGCAATTATCTATGCCTCTAATATCATGGGTATTGAAAGTTTAGTGGGACTCATGTTTTGTTTTGCTTTTTCCACCTGAAGGCAGATATGCCTTCATTCTATAAAACATAAAGATTCTGCATGAATGACAAAGGAAGCAAATATAAGAACACATTAACATAAAGAAATACAACTTGTAGTTTTGGGGCACATAGACATAACTCAGAGATAAAACTGCCTGATACATGTCATTATGAGTAAGGATATATTCTTTACCTTGAGTAAAGGTTGTGGGAAACACATCCATGACATTTCAATATAATGTGTCAAGGGATTTTTCTCATGAGACATTCATATCTATAGCCTCTACCCATGTTCCAATTGTCATTAAAATTGGTTCAAAGTTGTTAAAAAAAAACTGTCTATTTGAAAATTTGTAGGGGTGGCTAGGTGGCACAGTGAATAGAGCACTGGCCCTGGAGTCAGGAGGACCTGAGTTAAAATCCAGCCCCAGCCACTTAACACAAAAACTAGCCATGTGACCTTGGGCAAGTCGCTGAACCCCCAATTGCCCTCCAAAAAGCAAAAAACAAACAACAACAAAAAGAAAATTTGTATCAATTTGCTCAATCTCAATGAGGATTTGGAATATAATTTAAAATTCTTTAGATTATGCCACATTTGGCCAAAATTAGTCAACTCATTAACTAACCCTGAAACACAGAGAATCAAACATGAAATACCAAAAGGGCAAGTGGAAACAGAGCATTACTTCTACCTGTATATAAGAAAGTGTGAGACTAGAACTTGGATGAGTCATTCAATAACTTTGTGCCTCAATTTCCTCATCTGTAAAATGAGAGTGATACTAAAATTTGTACTACCTACCTTTCAGACTTATTCTGGGAAAATCTTTGTGTAAATTTTAAAGTGATATTAATTTCTATAAGAATAGTTATCTCTTGTCAGTAATATTTAATAAAATTCAAAATGTCAGACTTTAGTAGAAACAGAGATCAGAAAACATCCCACTGAGTCTCTCAAACCTGGAAAAGAATGAGATTATAGATTTTATCAAGGAAAATAACAAAATTAGCACAAAGACTAAGTAATCTACAGAATGAGATGGCAGAAAGATTTCCAAATTTGGGGTCAAAGGACATAAATTCCAGACTATAAAGTCACATTCTATTTGTGTGACCTTGAGACATTAACTGCCACAAGGTCACACAAATAGAATGTGACTCTATAGTCTGTAATTTAATCTACAGAATGAGATGGCAGAAAGATTTCCAAATTTGGAGTCAAAGGACATAAATTCCAAACTATAGAGTCACATTACTATTTGTGTGACTTTGAGGTAGTCAATGCCCTTGGGATTCGTGATTTTTATCTCTAAAATGAGGAGTTGAATTAGATGCAATTTGAAATACTTTTTTGCCTAAAAGTCTATGGTTCTATAATTAAATTATATCTCTTCATTTAGTTGAAATTTTAAATTCTAGATAGGATTTTTCCTTGTTACTTGCCACTCTTTGGAAATACCATTCTTCCAAGTATTCATGGTATACAAAGGTGATTTTAATATTAGCTTAAGAAAAAATGCACTTAAAAGCAAATTTGTTCTATTAAAATAGTACAAAGTATGATATAGACAGGTCTTTCTTGTTATTATCTGTTGCTCTGGATTATCTATACTATTATATTATTTCTTTCCACTAATCTGGATAATAAAATGACCCTATACAAAAAGTAACTTTATAGTTTTTCTTCTTCTTGGTAATTTCTTTGTAGTGGTTTTATCATTCATTTGCTAGTTTGTAATTTATGTTGTTGTGATCTTTTTCAGGAAATTGTTGGAAAAAGAGGATTTTGAAAAATTCATTATAGATCAAGCAAATGCGGCAGGTAATGGATTATGAATAAATTGATATCAAGTAATTGGAATGAATAATTATTGAATCATCAAATCTTAGAGATGGAAAGCACCCAAAGATCATTTAGTTCAAATATTGTAACCGTCAAAAACTAATGTATCCTAATAAAATAGACTAGATCTATATAAAGCAAAGGTTTCCACATTCTACTGTATTGTTAGACCCAAAATATTTTTCCCATTTATGTTATTTATCTTCCAGGAACTAGAAAAATAATTTCTAGGAAGCAGTCATTAAAAAATAATCACAGAGTTTGATCTGGGAAGCTGACAGGGTCCCTTAATTGACTAATATTCAATTAAGGTTTGAACAAAGAAAACTCTGCCATTAGGAAGAGGAAAAAGGGAGTTTGCTATAGAAGCAAAATTGAGATCTGAAGTAAAATGAAAATCTCTGTCTATATAGATCAATAGATATATGTATATGTGTATATGCATGTACATATACACAGCTGTACATGAGCATGTACATACAAATATGTGCATATATGTGTTCTATGATGTGTGTATATACACGTGTGTTTATATATTCTATATAATCTGTGATTTCACTGGCATAGGGAACTTTTCATGAAGAAATTCTCTTTGCCAATGCAGGTTAGCAAGTACTCTGAAACATAGTCTTAGTTGCTTAGAACACTAAAAGTCCTATGTATTGTGCATTAAAAGACACAAAATATAGTTGTCTATAGAGATATGATATTAGATGATGATATGACTTTCTATAAGCTTTTGTAAATATCCAAAATTCAAGAATATAAATTATTGGTGGGTTGAATTTTCTGTTGCCAGGAAGATCAACCCAAATACTGGAGCAAGTGAAGGTCATTAGAAAAGGAAGGAAACCCTCTTTGAACTGTATCATTTTTGAGAGAACATGTCCTAGTTTAGGGAGCTTCACCCCAAAGTTATTGTGCTTGTAGTTTCCTAGGACATTCAATACTACTATTGATTCCAAAGAAATGTTAAGAAATATCTGTGATTTGGAGCAAAGATTGAGATTTTAATTATGCAAATAGCTTACTTACTTAGCATATAAACTGAAAAGGACATACAGTTTTGAGCCTGTTACCACTTCTGTAATAGAGGTGACTGAAAAAAAATCCCATACCATTCCAGGTGTTCCAGGGGATATTATCAAAGCATCTCTAGGTGAAGAACTCTTCAAAATATGCTACGAGGAAGATGAGCACATCCTAGGTGTGGTTGGTGGTACCCTCAAAGATTTTTTGAACAGTTTCAGCACCCTTCTGAAGCAGAGCAGCCATTGCCAAGGAGCCGAAAAGAAGAGCCGACTTGAAGAGGTGTCCATACTCTGCTTGGAGAAAGATCCCAATGTTTTAAATGTTTACTATTTTTTCCCTAAGAAGACAACGACTCTGATTCTTCCAGGCATCATTAAGGCCGCTGCTCATGTACTATATGAAACTGAAGTGGATGTGACCCTGGTGCCTCCCTGCTTCCGAAAGGACTGTAATGAGTTTGTGGATCAGCCCTACTTGTTGTACTCTGTTCAGGTGAAAAGCACAAAACCTTCCCTGTCTCCTTGCAAACCTCAGTCTTCCTTGGTGATCCCAACCTCTCTCTTCTGTAAGACCTTTCCTTTTCATTTCATGTTTGACAAAGACATGGCCATTCTACAGTTTGGCAATGGCATCCGGAGGCTGCTGAACAGAAGGGACTTTCAAGGAAAACCTAACTTTGAAGAATATTTTGAAATCCTTACCCCCAGAATCAACTATACGTTTAGTGGGATCATGACCATGTTGAACATGCAATTTGTTGTAAGAGTGAGAAGAGGGGACAACTCTATCAAGAAATCTTCAGGGGTAAGGATAATGTATTCATATGGAAGTGGAAAAAGGAAGGAATAAAGAGGAAAGGAAGGAAGGAAGGATGGAGGGAGGGAAGAAGGAAGGAAGGAAGGAAGGAAGGAAGGAAGGAAGGAAGGAAGGAAGGAAGGAAGGAAGGAAAGAAATTCATTCATATTTCCTCTTTGCTAGATACTGAGATAAATTCTTGGAATGTGCATGTGCGAAAATAAGACAATCTTTGTCCCAAAGGAGTACATTTTAATATAGTGACACAACATATATTAGGAAATAGTAGCCAAAGAATGTTTAGGTCTTAAAAGTCTGAGGAATAGCAGATTCTTCCACAGGGCAGCTAGTTTACCTGCCCTTTCAAAAAACAATGCTAGTATTAATTTTATTTTTATACTCAGAGAAAGATGTAAAGGAGGTATATGTGGGGAAGGATATATATATTATTTCAGGGATGATGAACTATGTAGATAACTAGCTGGGGTATGGTGTATGGACTCTGTCTGGCTATATCTAATAAGAAGAAAGAAAAGAACCATGTAAGTAACTACATTATGCCAGGCAAGGTGATAAATTCTTTACAAATATCTTATTTGATCCTCACAGCAATTCTAGAAAGTAGATATTATTATTACAGTTCAGGAAACTAAAGCAGGATAGAGGTGCAGTGACTTGTCCACACTCACATAGCTATTAACTGAGGTTCGATTTGAACTCAGGTATTCCTGACTCCAGGCCCTCTGTTCTATTTACTGAACAACCAAGCTGCTACTAATGGGCTATGTGAGTTTGTGCTTACTAACACAACAGTGAGACCCATGAGGACAGTTCAGTCCCAGGGCAGGAGTTTCAAAGGTGAATGACTTAAGTCCCTTGGGGCAGGATC
>WOXC01000092.1:0-140220 GCA_011680675.1 Gymnobelideus leadbeateri
TAAACATTTGTTTCTAATAATTTACTAATAGTTTACACGTATAAACTTGCATTCCTCACGACCCATTGAAGTATGTAGTGTAAGGAGTTATTCCTTTTGGACAGATGGAGAGTCTATGCTTCAAAAGAGTGTGATTTTCCCTGACCATCCCTATCAGTCATTGCTAGGTAGCTGGTAAAACTTAGGACTCTAGACTCTCTTAATTCTGGCACCATCTCAGTTCTATGCTGTCCCTCAGTATGAACATTTATCAAAATAACCAGATAATATTTCTCTGCTTAATGAAAAATAGACCTAGTAGTGCACTGTTTTCATTAGAAAATTATCAAACATAAACTGGCTTTGTTTTGAAACATTTAAAATGTTCCTTTCGTAAATGCTTTCATCATGGGTCATAGACGACCTAGAAGTTGGAAGGAACCTCAGAGGCCAACTTGTCCAATTCTTTCATTTGATTCAGTAGATGAAGCTCTGGGTTCCATGGTAGTTCAGTGACTTGCTCAAGCCCCACAGCTACTAAATGTCTGAAGTGGTATTTGAACCCAGATCCTCCAACTCCAGAATAATTTCTCTTTTACACTGTATTATATAGTCTCCCACATTGATTTAGTTTTAGAGTCAACAGAAAATTCATGGTAAAGAAAATTTCTCTCATCTCCATAATGTCATTCTGAGAATTACAACTTACTTGTCTTTAGCCTCTGAATTTACTTTTGTGGAATGAGGATAGTAGTTATTGCTTTTAGGATGAAAATTTTACCACTGTCTTCAGAATTTAGGCATCAAGAAACAAATGTTTACTTCTCTTTCTGGGCCTCCATATTTTGACTAATGCTTTCTCTATTTCATTAATTTTAGTTCACAGGAGCAAGTAGAAATGGATTTAGCATTGGAGGACATATTTACAACTAAATTTAGATAACTGTGATAATTTGGACAAAAGACCAAAGAGTATTATTTTTGTTGAATTGCAGATAAGCATGCTTTCTCATAAATATTGAGTTTTTTCTTATTTGGGTACCCTACTGATAGAATTTTTTTTTTTTTAAGCAATCAGGGTAAGTGACTTGCCCAGGGTCACACAATTAGTAAGTGTCTGAGGTCAGATTTAAACTCAAGATCCTCCTGACTCCAGGGTTGCTGCTCTGTTGATAGAATATTTTTTTTTTATCACCAATTAGATATCATGTGTTTTAAGACTTGGTTCTAATGATGATCTCCCTAAATCAGTTGAAGATTTACAAAATACTTGTAATTGGTATAACCAATTTTTAAATCCAGACCAGAGTATTTGAAAACTTTACTTTGGTAACTTAAAAGATATTTTGCTTACTGTCAAGAAATGTTTCTCTAGAATCTGGATTTTAACTGAGAGTTCAGAACTGGGGTTGGTTTCCTAGAATAAACAGAACAAGAGAAATGGAATCAAGTAGTTAAAAATGAGAAAAAGTAAAATCCTCTCTTCTCAATTAAAGTAATCAATTTTGAGAGTAGAAAAGGTTTAACCAAAATAGCCATTTAAATATTCAGAACCAATTTTTAAAAAAATGATTCTAGATTCCACCAAATTGTGTCCCTAGAACCCAGGTTGAAACCAAAATACAAACTATTCTTTTTTTCTCCTGGGTAGCTTGAAGTTATTATCTCTTTTATCAATAAATGTTTGTCCCAGTAAGTAAGTCAGCTTGATATGGTCAACTAGCCCTTGGACTCAGGAAAAACATAAGTACTTTTTAAGAACCATTGAATGAATAAAATTTGAAGCCTTGGAAAAATGGGAACATGAACTTGTTATTCCAGTGATTAAATTTTTTTTTCCATTTGGACCTGTAACATTATAAAATTCTGACTTCTTTTACTAATAAAAATTAGCAGCTTGTTTGCAATTAATGTTGTTAAGAGAAGTTGCCTAGGGTGGGTAATGTCTTTTGTTAGGTCATTGGCTCTTGATGATTACACCGCCAGTGTTTCTAGTGTTAGTCTGGCAAGGTGTGAAGCCAGGTCTTTTTGTCTCCAAGGCAGGCTCTTTGGTTACTATATTTTACATCCTTTCTCCCTTTTTTCTTTTCTTTTCTGCCCCCCCCTTTTTTTTGGAAGGCAGGGCAAGTGACTTGCTCAAGGTCACACAGCTAGTAAGTGTTAAGTGCCTGAGGCCAAATTTGAACCCAGGTTCTTCTGACTCCAGGGCCGGTGCTCTATTCACTTCGACACCTAGCTGCCCCATTACATCCTTTCTTAAAACGCTTTAACTAAAGCAGCAAATTTTTATAGTTTTTAACTACCAGTAAAACAAACATTTATTATTTCCTTACTGCCACTCTTTTTTTTGGTGTACTGCCAATAAAAAATGAGACTTCTAAGATGTACCTAGCCAGTAACACCTTTGCTACTGGCTATTAACACCTTGTTCACTTAGGTTCTAGTTTGTTTAGCAAATACTATTCTTTTCACTTAGGGATTCATAAAGAGTTGAAGTTCTTTCTCAGATTCATAGGCTCCCTTAAAAGTTACTACGTTTCTTGAAATTTTTAGTAATTCAGGTGTTACCAGATAATTTCAGAAAATAGTTCACTTCATGTTTCTTATCAACTAGTAAGCATTTATTAAGGGCTTGCTGTGTGCTTGCACTGTATTAGACACCGGGCAACCCTGCTTTCAAGGTACTAGTCTATTGGCAAAAATGGCACGCACATATTCAAACAAATACATAATAAAGTAAATGCAAAGTAACATTTCTTTTTTTTTTAGGAGAGAAGTGGAGGGGAAGGCATTTCTACTGGAGAGCTCAACAAAGTAATCCTGGGGAGGTGGGCTATAGCTGAGCTTTGAAAGAAGCCAGGAATTTTAGATCACCTCATGTTTTTAATTTGACAGCTCTCAATCCAGAAAATATTGTGGTTATTAGAAATTCTCTAGCCAGGATATATAAATATGCATCCAAATAAAGAAGTTTTAACCCTACTTTTGGCATTTGGGTTTTATAATGGTTTATTTTCTTAGAATTTGGAGTTTATTTTTGTCCTCATTAAATATCTCAATTTACATATACTTGAAATTTGTGTTTTAATCCCACAACTCTCCCAAGTATTCTTTTTGATCCCTTTGCACTCTGCCCCATATCTTGCATATTTCAAAGATTTTGTAGTTTTTGTTCAAATATGGTAAAGTAGATGTAGAAGTAGGGAAAAAAATAATGATTGTTATAACAAGGAAAGGTAAAAAAGAATAATTTGGGGGGGACATGAAGGTTTATGAGAAGAAGAATGAATCAGGTAGACATCTTCCTAGATTACAGTAATTTAGAAATGGTAATAGGTATATATAATAAAGTTTAGTTATCATGGCTTGAATTTTTTATTATCTGTGGACTGTAGGAAAAGCTGAAGTGAAAACATACTGTGACTAGGTCAATCAACAAATAGATTAGCTACCTCAGCAGCTTTCTATAGACATTTCAGAGCAAACTGTTCTGTTAAAATTAATATTCATTGCTTATAAGGCATCCAGGATTGTCTTACAAACATAGATAAATATAAATTATGATTTATTTTACATTCTCTGATAGCTGAAGCAGAAAGGATGTTAACAATTTTTAATGAATTATTGCAACCTATGATTGTGCTTTAAAAGCTGAAATAGGAATTTCTATGTATAAAAACCTGTATCTCCATCAAGTCTAATACAATCCAATAAACATTTATTTTTAAGCACATTCTCTATGCTAGACACTGTGCTAAATTCTGGGAATACAATTAACAAAAGTGCCTGCCCTCTGGAAATTTACAATCAAATGTCAGTAGAAGATGTTCTGCTCTGTTTCATCTTGATTTTTTAATCATAATTAGCTCTTTTCTTACTAATCTCTTTTCTCCTTGGCTTTGTGTATGAAGTGCTGGACTTGGAGTGAAAAAGACCTGGGTTCAAATTTTATTTTGGTAAATACTAACCATGTGACCTTAGCAAAGTCACTTAACCTCTCTGGTCTTCAGTTTCTTTATCAGAAAAATGAAAGGATCAACTTTGGTGATCAACTTTTGATGATCAAATTTGGTGATCTTCCAACCCTTAACTCTCCTATCCTTTCTAGCCACCTCCTGAATTCTCTGTCAGTGTCATAGTATTCTTCTGTTCCAAGGCTTTATTCGTTGTCAGAAGACAGTTTGAGCATCTGCCTTAGAGCAAACAACTTTACCACAATTTCAGGGATCGGGAATGTTTTCTACCTAGACAATTTTATTCCCGATAAAAATAGGACTTACATTACAGTTAATACTTTTATCATGGCAGAAAGGAGGTGACTATTAAGTTGTACATGTATCTAAAAACATTCATATAGGGGGTCCCAAAAATCTTAGTACAGTTTTTGGCTTTTAAAGTATTAAAACCTTATAACTGCACTAAAATTTTCTGGAACTCTCTCTATATGGACATTTAATAGTTTTTGTTTCCTGAAAATTACTGACATTTCCTAACACTAATAGACTTTGTATTTATTTTTACCCCTTCTGTAGCTTACATGAGAATTTCCACAAACTATTGCATAAGGAGATTTGTATCAATGATTTTCAGCTTTAGGAGTTGCTTTTCTAATGTTGATTTCTTAACATTTTCTTAAAAAAAACATCAACAAAGCCTTCAGTGTTCTGTATGTATGCTTAGTGTATCTAGTTTAAAAATTTGAACTCTTTACTATATAGATGAAATTTTGGAAGCTACCAAATCCAGAAAAGGAGGTGACATTGAAGATGCTAAGAGTCCAGTTCCAGAAGAAGCAGAGGACAAAAATGAATCTGAAAATGATAACCAAAAAGATTCTGAGAAAAGCAAAGAAGAGCTTTCAGATCAACCCCAGGATAAAAACAAAGAAGAAAAAACATCTGGTGGTGATTCTGAGAAAGGAAAACCAGAGGGTAAATAGACTACTTGGTTTTAAAAGCTTTCTATCAAAAGTATTATATAGCATAGGTTTTTTTAGCTTGAAGAATTTATAAGGAATATACTGGTTTTTTAAATAGCCTATAACCAATTAAATTTATATTGATGGAATTTAGACATTTTAAGTATTTCATACATAATAATTATTAATACTATAGAAGCATAATAATGCATCTTCTCAAAATTCCTTTAGTTTTTCAGGCCAGCATTTCCTTTTCATGAGATATGATGCAGAAAATAAAATATTTTTCTAACGGATTACATCCATACATGATACTAAAAGAATTAATGGTTTGCTCTTTTTGTTATATTTCTTGTGTTAACTTCTTGAATGTATTGATTTTTTGTGAATAATCTGTTGTTAAAATAATGTACAACAGAATTGCCAGAGAATGGTCAATGGTGAATTGTGTGGATCATTGATATTCCATTTTTCAGCAGTTGATTTTCTTTAGGTGTGGTCAGTCCTACCAAAGGAATTTTAAAGAATATCTTTAAAGTTTTGTTGTGCATTTTACTGTAGAGCCAAAAGATGTTGGGGATAAAGGTAACTCTGTGTCAACAAATACTGGCGACAACACAGCAAATACTTCTTCAGGAGAGACTAGTCCCCCTGAAGGGAAGAGCACAGTGGGGTGCCCCTCAGAAACTCATGATAGCAACAACATGGCAGAGAAGAAGGTGGCTCCTGAGCTACCCCAGGATGTACCAGGTACAGAGGGCAATGTATCAGTGCCTCTGTAATGGGGAGGGGAGAGGGGTGTTGGTTAGTAAAAGCCTTGAATGTCATCTAAAAAACACCTATAGAGCTTGTTTATTCATTCTCCTTGTTTATAGTGCCATCCTGGACTGCTATGTTGTCACCTAACATTTAGAGTTTAATTGTGTTTTTGTAATTAGTGCTTGAAATTTATTATGGTCATTCATGCTTTTAAAAGTTTACTATAATTATTATTTTTATTTTTTAATTTTATAATCATTTACATTATTCCTTCATCATCAAAATAGTCATTGGTTTACTAATAGCTCTGTGTTAAATGACTTAACCTTTTAAATTCTTTTTATACTAATAAATTTTGTGTCTGCATGTGTTTAGGTAGTTCTTTTTAAGGCTTCAAACCAGGATACCAATAAAAAAATCCTACTATATCACAGACCTTTTAAAAAATATCTTAAATTTTTACAAAGAGGCCTTAACTCGGGGCAGCTAGGTGGCACAATGAATAGAGTACTGGCCCTGGATTCAGGAGGACCTGAGTTCAAATCCGGCCTCAGACACTTAATACTCACTAGCTGTGTGACCTTGGGCAAGTCACTTAAACCCCAATTGCCCTGCCTTCCCCCCTCCAAAAAAAAAAAACAACAATAAATAAGACAAAGAGGCCTTAACTGTCTAGGGAAAAATGTAAGACTTTCTATTACTTTAAACTCTTATCATTGAAATTATGCTATTGTATAATTATCACGCCTAAAATATTTACTTGCATGAATTTGTTGTCAAATATATCTGTTAAAGAGAGATAGCAAAGAATACCTATAGTGTGGGAAGAAGAGTAGCAACAAAGATACCCATACTCTAATAGGATGAATCTGAATTGTGTAGATAAAATTTAGACTGTACAAAAGAGGCTCCTGACGTGGCCTCAGAGATCTAAATATAAATACACAAAGTATGAGTGACAAGGAAAAGACAAGCAGAAAGACACCATAGCTCAAGGAGGTGAGTTGGAACCCTCAAGAATCACTGAAAACCTGGCAGGATGGGAGACCCATGACTTGAATGAAATTCTAGAAAGGCATACCTTACTCAAAAGAAACAGAGTGGGTAAAGGGAGAGAGTGTAATCGCATTGTATGGGAAGCCATCTTTGTAAGAGGAAATCCATTATCTGGAAAAGAAGAGCAGGGCTTCTTTGCTTGCCATTACACGTGATAGGAAATTGTTGGTTAAAGATTAACAGGGGCAGTAATGAAAGTTTTATTGTCATTGAAGTACATAGAAGTAGAAATTAGATAGCAATTCAAGAATCAATTCACAGATGTGGTATGGAGATATGATAGAGCACTTAGGGGAGGACTTCACTTATCCACCATCTCTCATTTTGTTTCTGAATTCTTTATCAAGGAGAATATTTTTGAACTAGAAAGGATAGAACAAAAATGACTAGTGGAAACTTAAAATGTGAGATAAGTAGGGAGCTAGTAAAAATTGACTTCACTGAGGTCAGGTCAGCAGGCCCAGACATCCCAAAGTACTAAAAGAAAAATCAGGGATGATTGCTGAGCCCTTTTCTCAGTGATCTGGGAAAGATGATGGAGTATGGAAGAGAAGGGCAGGACTCGAAAAGGACAAATCGCCCAGTTTTCTGTAGACCATAGGATTATGAGCTTGACTTCTTTTCCTGTCACAAGTCTAGAAAATTAAGGAATAGTTAGTGGACATATGTAAAAAGAACTGATAACAAAGAGCCAGCGTATAAAGAATGTGTTATGCCACACTAAACACATGTCCTTTTTGAACAAGGTTACTAGATTGGCAAATAAGTGAAATATTATAGATATCTTTTACCTAGCGTCAATCAGTTGACATTTGTTAAGTACCTACGATGTTCCAGGCACTAGGCAAAGCACTGGAGATAGAAAAAGAGGTGAAAGTCCTTGCCCTCAAGGAGGTTACAGTCTAATGGGAGAGACGACATGCTAACATATATATAAAGCAAGGTATATAGAGGATAAATAGAAAACAGCTGAGGGAAAGTACTAGAATTAAGAGGGATTGGGAAAGACTTCTTGTAGAAAGACGGGATTTTAATTAGGACCTAAAGGAAGCCAGGGAACTAAGTAGGCGGAATATGAGGATTTAGTTGAGATTTTAGCAAAGCATTGAACAAATATATGAGTGATTTGATGTCAACTTGATGTCAACTGGGAAATCTACTAAAGCACACCAGAGAACTGCACTTTACCCTATGCTGGTTAGCATATTTATCAGTTACTTGGATAAAGGCATGTATGATATACCTATCAAATTTGCAGGTGACACAGAGTTGAATTGAGATAGCTAGCACACTTGATGATAGAGTTAGAATTCAAAAATATTTTGATGGCCTAGAAATTGGACCAAGTGTGATATGTTGAAACTTTATTAGGGATAAATGTTGGTGTACACTCAAATTCAAAAAATTAACTTCCTAAGTGCAAGATGGGATATGTGTGGCTGAATAAAAATTTGTTGGTAAAAGATTTGTAAATTTTAGTGGACTGCCAACATTGTGTTAGCCTATCAGGACAGCATTAGGAGTGATGAACAGAACTGTGTAGAGGCAAATTTGACTTGATGTAACAAAGACCTTCCTAACATTTAAGGTTATCTAAAATCAATCAGTCAATAAGCATTTATTAAGTGCTTACAATTTGCCACTCTCCATGCTAGGTGCTGAGAATACAAGTTACAAGTATAATGAAAGTATAAGTGCAATGACATTACCTTGTAATGGGAGAGATAAGATCAGTAGATTTGTCGATTGAATAACTTTGGAAAGAGCAGTTGAATGATAGAGTAGAAGCCAAATTGTAGGGAATTAAGAAGGGAGTGAGGAAAGGAAGTGGAGATTACATTTAACTGTAGATGGCCTTCTTAAGGAATTTGGCCACAGGAAGGAAGAAGGATATTGGATAATAGATAGTGGGGATGGTTGAACCAAGTTAGGGGTTTTTGAAGATGGTGTCAACATAGTTATATTTTTAGCCAATAGGGAAGGAGAGATTGAAGATGTGGGAGAGTGAGGTTGATAGAGAAGCAACCTTTTGGAGAAGATGGGATGGAATGGGATCATGTGCGCATGAAGATGAGTTTGCAAGGAGAGGGAGAAGAAGGATCACCTTGTGTCAGACCAGAATGGAGAAGATATTGGTGGTTGATATGAGATGAGGTAGAGAGGAGAAGCTGGTGGCACTCAGCAGGTGGCTGCAACTTCTTCATTGCAATATGAAGCAAATTTCTTAGCAGAGACAGTAGGGGATGGTGGGGGAGAGGGAGCCATGGGATATTTTAGGAGTGATGAGATTTGGATGATTCTTTGTGGTGAATGGGATAGTGAGCTGATTAGGGAGCTATAAAAGGATGCATGCTTTGCTACAGTGTATCTAGTATACCCAGTTATCATTGTTTCATTTGGATCTAGAAGGCAGAACTTGGACCAAAGTATATAAAGTTATAGAGAAGCAGATAGAGAAATAAGAACTTTCTAACAGAGCTAGTCCAGCATGATAACAAGCTGGCTATTGGACGGTAGCTTACAGGAAGACAGAGGTAGTTTTGTTTATAAATCTTTTTCTCTCCCGGTGCCTTTTATTTCCTTTTGCACCTACTAGTGTAGTGTTCTGTACATTATGATTTCATCTAAGAAAGTGACTTGGTGAGGAATTGCTCTCCACTAATGCAGATTGGCAGCTGCTTTCCACCCAACAGAATTGTCTGGTGCACTTAAAAGTGACTTGCCTAGAGTCATAGAATTAATTAGTAAATATATCAGAAGCACAGCTTGAACCCAGGTCATCTCTACTATATCCACTGCTTATGTAATATATACACAATAAACATTTATTAAAACTATTTTTGAAGTTGTAAGCCTTGTTCTTGGAAGTACTCAAAATGGGTTTAGATTTTGATTTTCTGGTGGAAGGGACATACCCTTTAGCAAACTAGCTTTGCATATATACATAGACAGAGAAAGGAAAGCAGTGAGAAGTAAGGAAGAAGTGAAAGAGAAACAGAAGTTACATTGATATACTGTATACTGCAGACCAGTGGTCATATGGTTGAATTGAATTTCTGATACAGACAACAAAATGTGTGCAGAGGGAAATTGAGTAAGTACGATATGCTGAATTTGGAGTCAGAAGACTCTGCTGCTTATCACCAGTATAGCTTGAGCAAATTACCGGTCTCTGGGCCTCAGTTTTCTCTTCTGTAAAATGAAGGAGTTGGATCAGATAGCTGAATTTCATTGCAGATTTAAGTTAATGATTCTTTAATTGAGGTCAGCAGCTACTCATATATCTATGAAAAGAGTTTCTCCACTAAAAACAGCATCGGGCAATTCTTGCCTTACTTTACCGAGATTTTCCCCTCTCAGAATTTAAATGAGGTGCTAAAAGAAGCTGCTACTCCAAATGGTAATTCCAACTAACAAGGAAAAAACTGGTTAGTAAATTCAAAATGATGGATCCTTGGGAGAAAGTGGCTGTATCATCTTAAAGTTCATAATAACCAAGGAGGGAAAGGTTATACATGATCAGACATATAAGATGTTCTAAAGTCTTAGTGCAGTTTTAAGGTGTTTCAGACTTTAGGATACTCCATGTATTAGACTTATGAAGGAAGGTTTTTAAAACTTCAGAAAAGACATGTATTTTAGGCCTCTGAAAGGGAAAATAACAAAGAAGCCCTCAAAATGATTCTACAAATACAGTTAAGAGTCCTCTTAGTGGGAGAGGAGAATCTTCACAAGGAGCTCGCCAATTTGTGAGAGTTAAATATTCTAGAAGTGTGTGTTCACCAGATGCAAGCAGGAAACATATAGCCAAGGAAAAGATACACAGAGAATGAGCAAGTACTCATACAGAACATCCTAAAACGGCTTCTTGTTTAAAAATTATATCTTCAATTTTTTTAAGTATTATTTTCTTTTTAAATTTTGAGTTCCAAATTCTCCTCCCTTCCAGCTTTTCCTCACTGAGAAGGCGAACAAAATGATATCAGTTATATAGGTGAAATCATATAAAACATTTCCATATTATCCATTAAAAAAAAACAATAAAAATAAGGAAAGAGGGGAAAATTTCACTTCAGTTTGTGCTCAGAGTTAAATTAATTCCCTCTTTGGAAGTATATAGCACTTTTCATCATGAGTCCTTTGAAATTGTCTTTGGATCATTTTATTGATCAGAGTAGCCAAGTGTTTCACAATTGATCATTGTGCACAATAATTTCCCAGTTTTCCCCCTTCACTTTGCATGAGTTTCTGAAACCACCCTGCTAATCATTTCCCATAGCACAGTAGAACTCCATCTGAATTGTATGCCACAACTTGTTCAACCATTCCCCAATTGATGAGCATCTTCTCAATTTCCAGTTCTTTGCTGCCAAAAAAAAGAGCTGCTATAAATTTTTTTTTCTTTTTTGGAGGGCACTTGGGGTTAAGTAATTTGCCCAAGGTCACACGGCTAAGGTTTTTTGGTTTGTGTTAAGTGTCTGAGGCTGGATCCAAACTCAGGTCCTTCTGACTCCAGGGCCGGTGCTCTACTAACTGCACCACCTAGCCTCCCCTATAAATATTTTTGTATGTATCGGATCTTTTCCTTTGATCTCTTTGAGATACACACCTAGTCATGGTATTGCTGGGTCAAAGAGTATGCAGTTTTATAACCCTTTGGGCCTAGTTCCAAATTATCCTCTGGTATGGTTGGATCAGTTCAACTCCTCCAGCAGCAATTCATTAGTATATCTATTTTTCCCTCGTCCCCTCCTGCATTTTTCATTCTTGATAGGTGTGAGGTAGGACCTCAGATTGTTTTAATTTGCCTTTCTCTAATCAACAATGATTTAGAGCATTTTTAAGACTATAAATAACTTTGATTTCTTCTGAAAACTCCTGTTTTGACCATTTATAAATTGGAGAATAACTCTTATTTTTATAGAGCTGACTCAGTTATATGCTCAGTGTATATTTGAAAATGGGGGCTTTATCAGAGCTGTATTTTTGCTGTAGAAATTTTTATTACTTCTGTTATACCTTTTAGCAAAATATAGTTTCCCTGATTATCCCTTTTAATTAGATCTGTATTTGCTTTTCCTTTGTTTGCTCTCCTTGTCTTTTTTCGTTCCTTAGTGAAGCTGAAACATCATATTCTGCTCCAGCCCTTTATTTTAACTCTTTCTGTGTCTTTCTGTTTCAAGTATGTTTCTTATAAACAACCTATTGTTAGATTCTGGTTTCTAATCCATTCTGCTATCTGTTTCTGTTTTATGGATGAGCTCATCCTATTCACATTCACAGTATAATTATTAACTGTACCTCAGTCTCATTTTAGTCTGTTTCTTTTTTTCTGTTCCTTTTTATCCTGTTCCTCCTCAAAAGTCTGTTCTGCTTCTAACTACTGCCTCCCTTAATCTGCCTTCCTATTTATCATACCCTCTCCTTTATTTTATTCCCTTCCCCTCCTATTTCCCTGTTGGTTAAGTTGCTTTTCTATATGCAACTGAGTGTATATATTTATTCTTCCCTTTTTCAACCAGTTCTAATGAGAGTGAGGTTTCAAGCATTGCCATTCACCTCACCCCCATTTTCCTCTCCATTGTAAAAGCTCTTCCTTGCATGCCTCTTTTATGTGAGAAAATTTTCTCCATTCTACTCTCCTTTCCCCCTGTGTGTCCTGTCTTTCTCACCCCTTCTTTTTTTTGGGGGGGGGGATCATTCCAACATAACTGACTCATGTCCTTTTAACTGTTCTAATGATGATAAATTTCTTAGGATTTATATGTATCATCTTCCCATATAGGAATGCAAATAGTTTAACTTCATTGAGACCCTTTACTCTTTACTCTTTCATGTTTACCTCTGAAAGGACTTCTTAAGTTGTATTTGTGGTGAGAACTATGAGGAATGTATAAGCCCATTGCCTGGGGATAGATGATCCAGTAGGTTAAAAACATAACCAAAAGAGCAGACTTATTTAACGTTTTCTTTGCTTCCATTTCTTTCACCAAAGAGAATTAACTTTAGACTAAAAAATGAGAGAAAAAAGTATTTAAAAGGAAGTTGAACCCAAGATAAATGAGGAGACAGTGAGAGCATCTTAAGTGTTCTGAATTTGTCACTTGACTACAATGAATTACATTCCAGGGCTCCAAAAGAACTTGACATTGTAGTCATTGAACCACTTTCAGTGGTCTTTGAGAAAACTGGAGAGATGCTAGAAGACTAGAGAAAAGCAAATAAATGTTTTCCAAAAAGCTGAAAAGATAGGTTCTGAAAAATATAGATTAGTTAGCCTGATTCTTAAAAAAATTTTCTAACAAATTATTGAAATATTTTCATATTGTCTCATGAACACTTTTTAAGGAAGCACCAATCTCTTTGAGTCATTTTGGCTTCCCATCATATATGTCATGCCAAGCTAACCTCATTTCATGTTTTGATAATGTTACTATCAAAAAATGATAGTAAACACAGTATATATGAGTATCAGTAAGTCATCTGACTTCTTCCATAATGTTTCTATTGGAAAAATGAAATCATCCAGATGATCGTTTCTGTTGATGTGCCCAAGGATTCTGTTCCTGGCCCTGTTTGATGTTTTCATCAGGGACTGGAAGGAAGGCATTAACATCATGCTTATGCTTTTCCTATATGTGAATGAGTCAGAAATGGAAAAGAGCTAACACATTGGACAGCAGAATCAGGAGCCAAAAAGATCCTGACAAATTATAGAGTGATGGGCCAAATCTAATAAAGGCAAACTTAATAAGGATATAAACATAAAGTCTCACATTCAGGTAGAAAAATAATCAGCTATATAGCGACAGAATGAGGAAAATACATTTAGAAAACTGTTGATGTGAACAAAGCTTACGGTTTTTAGTTGACTCAGTAATTCCAGGCATGAAGAGGCCTTTGTAAATACATAGTGACAAGAGGTAAAATTCCCTGTTAACTGGGGAGCAGTTGTGGTCCAGTTTGGTAATGTAGAATGTGTGAAGAGCAGTATTGGAAGAGACGTCTGAACGGGTGTGTAAAAGCCTTTAAATTCCACGTTGAGAAATCTTTACCGTTGAAGTAGTAGTGAGCCACTGAAAACTTTGTATTTTTCTAATTTAATTAATTTATTTACTTTTAGTTTACAACATTCGGTTCCATAGTCCCTTGAGTTTCAGATTTTCTCCCTCCCCCCATGGTGGCATGCAGTCAACTATAGGATCTACCAATACCTTCACATTAAACATTAGTCAGGTTGTAAAGGATTATAACCGATGGAATGAACAGTGGGAAAGAGGAAACAAAACAAAACCAGAAAAAAGAAAGAAAGCAGGTAGTTTGCTTCAGTCTGCATTCAGACTCTAGTTCTTTCCCTGGATGTGGATCTCTCTTTCCATCATGAGTCTTTTGGAGTTGTCTTATAACCTTGCATTCCTGAGAGGAGCCCAGTCTGTCAAAGTTGGTCGTCACACATATGTTGTGTCTGTGATTGTGTACAGATTTCTCCTGGTTCTGCTCTTCTCACTCAACATCAGTTTATATAAGTCTCTCCAGGTTATTATGAAGTCCGTCTGCTCCTCATTTCTTACAGCACAATAGTATTCCATTACATGCATATACCGCAACTTATTCAGCCTTTCCCCAGTTGATGGGCATACAGTTCTTTGATTTCCAGTTCTTTGCCACCACAAAAAGAGCTGCTATAAATATTTTTGTATACACGGGGCCTCTTCCCTCTTCTGTGATCTCTTTGGGATACAACCCTAGAAGTGGTGTTGGTGGGTCAAAGGGTATGCACTTATTTATAACCTTTTGGGCATAGTTCCAGATTGCTCCCCAGAATGGTTGAATCAATTCACAACTCCACCAACAATGCATTAGTGTTCCAATTTTTCCACATCCTCTCCAGCATTTATTATCACTGAAAACTTTTTAAAGAGAGTAACATAGTAAAACTTGTGCCTTAGAAAGACTTAAAAATATGGATTGGAGAGAGGGGAGACTAGAAACAGTCAGGTTGTCACAGTAATCCATATAGGAAGTGATAATGATAATTACTAATATCATGCTGTAAAATAGCTCCATTCAGCAACCCCATGAGGTGCTATAAGATGCACATTGCAGAAAAGAAACTGAGGCTTAAAAATATAAGCCTGGGGCGGCTAGGTGGTGCAGTGAATAGAGCACAGGCCCTAGAGTCAGGAGGACCTGAGTCCAGATTCGGCCTCAGACCCTTAACACTTAATAGCCATGTGACCTTAGGCAAGTCACTTAACCCCAATTGCCCTGCTTTTCCCCTTCCAGAAAGGGAAAAAAAAACCCAAGATAAGCCTGTGGTCACTCAGCTAGTAGAAGTTCAGATTCAATTCATTGAGATCAGAAGTCAGATTGCAAGGAGTTGAGAGATATGAGTGAATAGAGAATCAATCGATATAAGTAGCTTTTCCTCAGAGTGTGGCCATTAAAGGGAAAAGAGAAGCAGGATGATAGCTGGATAGCAAGGTCAGATGCAGGCTTACAAATAGGAAGCTTGTTTGTAAGCAGTCAGTTAAACACCGTGTGCTAGATACTTTATGTTAGGTTCTGGATGTACAAAGACTGAAAAGAACCTATAAGCAACTGGAAAGAAAGAATTCAAGTGCTGAGGAGTGAGTCAGGATCATGATGTTTAAGGAAAGGAGAGTTTAGCATATGATATTTCAGAAGGCAAACCATATAGGCCTTCAACCAAAATAACTTACTAGCAAAACTGAATATAATCCTACGTAGGAAAAAGGAATCTTTAATATAATCAAGGACTTCTAAGCATTGCTAATGAAAAGATCAGATATCTCTAGAAATTTTGAATTCTAAAGGCAGGAATTAAGAGAAACACAAAAAGGTAAAGACAGACAATCATAAGGGACTAAGTTAAATTTTAATATGGGGAGATGATACAAGTGTCTCTTAATATGCTTAAATTTTAATATGGGGAGATGATACAAGTGTCTCTTCTGAACCCTATCATCAAGAGTTTCAGAGTACAGGACAGAGAGAGGGTGGGGTGGCAAACCTGAGCAGGGGCAGAAGAGGAGGGACGTTTGAACATGTGCCCACTGCTGGTGCCACTGCCTCTTTACCCTTGCCATGATCTTCCTGGTGCACTATTTCACGTGTGGTAAGATTGTGGGCAACAAGTGGGAGGCCTAGCTGCTGCAGGTGGAATATACTGAAGGGGATGCCCTGGACACACGAGGCTTGAGGCACTACTGTTGTGGTTGGATGCTGCTGGCTCACATAGATAGAGAAGCTTCTTAATTACATGCCCCTGGAGAAGTGAGCAACCTTTCCCTGAAGTCCAGGCTCATCTGTCTGCCACATGGAAGAGCCCCCATCCCTGAAGACCTGCCTCAGCTATCTTCCACAAGGCCTCCAGAGATGGCGGTAAACCCACTATTGGGCGGGGGGGGGGGAGGAGTGGTAGAGTAGTCTATTTAGACAGAAGTCTTGAGAGTGATTCTATTATGTCTTGTTGATCTTAAAAGAAAAATGGGAAGAGAGAGGAAGAGGAAAACACTTAGGGAAGGGAAAGGAAGATTAGATAAAATTATCTCTCAGTTGCTGCTGGTTTCTGAACTTGCCCATCTCTCAGTAGCCCAGGACCTTTGACCACCCATTACCCCAGAATTCCACACCTAGATAGAAGTCCTCTACTTAGTCCATCCTGGATCTATCACCCAGTGCTGTATAATTTTCCAAAAAGCTTAAACTTAATGGTGAATTCATATGGGTTTGGGATCTCCTCTTGTCCTGGTACACAGCCTCTCCCTTTGCTGGAATGTTCCACATAGCCAACTCCTGGCTAGTCCCTGTCCCCAGTATTCATAGACTTCTGTTTTTCTCCCTAAGGAGAACTAGGCTTGAAAAATGACTCACTGTGACTTTTTCTTGAATTATCAATCAGGATTTGGTCTGGTGCATTTTCTAGATCTGTTTTAAGGAGTTTGGGGGAGAGCTTGCTGTACTTCCAGCTATTTCACCATCTTGCTTCCACCTCCAAGGCCTTACATTCCAATGGGGAAAGACTACATATAAAAGGAAGTTGAAAAGCATGTGGAGGGGGAGTGGCGAGGTAAAGAAAGAAGCAAAGACCAGAAATCTCTGGGCCTCCATAAAATGGAGAGTCCAGGAGGAACTGACTGATCAGAGGAAGGGGCCATAGAGGCTGAGAGATCTGTCAGGGTGAGAAGGCTGTTGGGTTATGGTGGAGAAAGTAGTCCAGAAAGTCAGTAGAGACCTGAAAAGAATGAGTGAATGAGCTTTGGCTGACCTGTTCCTTTCCTTAAAATGGAAGTTTCAGGAATTGAAGATGACTATAAGGTTTTAAACCTGAATACCTACAAGGATGATAGTGCCCTTTACACAAATAGGAAGGTTTGTAAAATAAGTGCGTAGTAGGAAATAGAGGGGGGCTTTTGGACGTGTCTTAACAGGCTTTCCAGTTCAAATTAGAAAGGTAGAACTGATGTTGTAGAATTAGAGTTCAGGAGAGAAACTAGGCTGGATTTGTACATCTTGGGGTCATCTTCATAGAGATAATTAAATCCACAGATGCTTATCAATATAGTTACCAAAAGAGAGATTTTAAAGCAGGAGTCCTCAGTCTTTTTCATATCACGGACCTGTTTGGCATTCTGGCAAAGCCTATGCACCTCTCCTTAGAAAAATGTTTTTAAATGCATAAAATAAAATACATGGGATTAAAAGTGAAAATCAATTATATTGAAATAGTTATCATGTCTTCCCCCCAAAAGAGAAGAGAATAGGGGAAGGGGAAGGAGGGACAGAAGGTTAGGGAAAGAGAAAGAAGAGAGAATAAATATCAACTCAGCCCTAGAATGGTTGGGCAGGGTTGAGGGATTCATTATCTTCAGATCTAGGATGAAGGGAGAGTTTTTTTTAGTGACTGGATGGATGATTCAGTGGGCAAAATAAAAAGAAGGCAAAGGAAGAAAGGGACTAGGGAAGGGTTGATCAGTACTGGACAGTGATGAGAGAGTGCTTACTGCTAGTAGAGGAAGAGGCTCTTAGCCTTAGCACTGAACCACAGGGATAAAGAGAGGTAAAAGTAGCATTTCTTAGCCATGAATCAGGGGAGAATACTAGGTGACAGAAGCCCTCCAACCTTCAGGGTCCTGTGATGATGACTTACTTATTCTCTTCTAAATACCAATGGGAGTAGCAGGAGATGGGAGGAGTGTAGCCAGCCAGGAGCATTGATTTAAGTGAATAGGACATTGAAGATTTGATCAAGCTGTCAGAAACATTACCAGACTCAGAACTGAAGCCAATTCCTTAGCCTCATACCAAGATTTTGGGGGATTGACATACCCAGAACATAAAATAGCATGTACTTGGGTCTTTGCATGTACTTGGCCTGGTGTCTGAGGTCCTGGTCCTAGATTTGGCTTTGGTCACATGAGGCCTAGTGTCTGTGTCAGTGTCTCAAAAAATGTTAGGTTTTTTACCCTAGTGAAATAGGTTGTGCTTATACATAGCACCAGACTGGGGAAATGAGGCCTTCATATACGGTCCTTGGAAGGTACTAGTGTTGGATCTCAATACTGACCAATACTATATCCATTGATAGTGTAGGATAGAAACCAGGATGTCAGTCGTTACTCCTATCTGCCTGGCAACTCTATTATTACAAGGCAGTGAAATTTTTAAAAATGTTCAGATAGTAATAGCAAGCATAGGGCAAAATTGGTTCTGGTTATGACACATTATTGCTATGTTCCTGCCTGCACTGGTGTTTCTGTGTCTTTTTCTTAAGTTCTTGGATGTGATATCCATTGGTAATGAGTTGTTATTTAAGGAATGCACAATATGTCTATATATTAATTATTTTCCTGTAGTCCAAAATTTTTCCACTATTGCATTTCCCATGCTAAGCCTATTCTTTAGGTACATCTTGATACTTAGTGTACTGTATGTCTTCCTTCTTTGACCATTAGAAGAATCTGGGATTATAAAGAGGGAAAATTGAGTTCCCCTTTAGCACTAGCAGACAGCTTCTGAGGCCATTAAAAATCATTATCTAGACATACTTCTTTTCCTCTTCTATCTTTAAGAAGTCTTTTTACCAGATTTGAATGGGATAGTATTGTTTAGTCATCTTTACCATTGTAAGGCACACAAGTTTCTTTCTAAGAAGTTTGTCTCTGTGATTTTTGTACAAATGTAGCAGAATAGAAATACCAAAGCCTGATTTTGTAGACCAGGGATCTTAGAAGCGTTTTTGAAGCATTATGTAGAATGTTGTTGGTGATGCCTCATCTTGGTGGAAATACCAAATGTCCTAATAAGAAGTGGTTCCAAAGTTTGATATTTTAGATCATTTAGACATTTCCAAAAACCCTGTGCTTGTTATACACAGTTTTTAAATTTTAACGTTTTATTTTTACCCAGTTGCATGTAAAAACAATTTTCAACCTTCATTTTTTACAATTTTGAATTCCAGATTTTCTCCATCCTTTCTTCCCCCATCATGAGAAGGCAAGTAATTTGATAAAGATTATACATGTATGCACATTTTCTGATATATCTCTTAATGGTATAATTAATTCAGAAAGAATTGAATCTTTAAATAGATTTCTTGAAATAGGATTTTTTTCTTACCATTTAAAATCTTAATTTGTTAGGATTTAATAATTTATTATAAGTTATTGTCCTAAAAGAATAATTGGGAAATCATACCCCTAAAACTCTCATTAGAAAGAGAAGTAGCAGTTTTCAGACTGTCTAATGACGACTAGATACATTTCTTGAAAGATAGGAATTAAAGCTTAATATTAGGGTGATGTTCTGTAGAAAAGTTGGCATATAATACTTTCGTGATTAATTCCCTATTGCCTAATATGTGGGTTTTGCATTTCTTACATTCAAGCTCAAAATATTTTTTGGCTTAAGATACAAAGTGGGGAACAAATTTCACATAGAACTAACCTGAGTAACATCAGTTTTATAGGTAGGGCCCAGGGACTGGACCTGTGATTTCATAGGTATGGGGAGCCTCCTTCCATTGATGCATGTTGGCAACTTCTCTGTCATGTCTATTCGTAGAGTTGCCTAGAGCACAGAGAGTTTAATTGACTTACACAAAATCATATAACCAATATAGATCAGAAACAAGACTGGAACTGAATAAAACCTTCCCCCTTCTCTTGTTCTGTTTTATTATAATAAGAATTTTAGGTTTTAGGACAAACATTTCTGTGTAAATTTATATTTAAGCATAATAACAAAAGCTTTGTTTTGCTTAATTTCCCAGAAAATATGAAAATAAATGCAGTTTTTCCAGGTGTCAGTTACTTTATAGCTTGTAGATTTTCTCATTTCATCTGGGGTTTGAGAGTACTGATGAAACATAATAAAACTGACCTAATTTCCCCTAAGTATTCTTAGATGTTCATGAGATGCCCTCTAGACATTTAAAAAAATTCTGCATCTATAAAAGTGAAATATAAGAACATATAGACAGAAATGCTCAGCCTTTCATTCTTTAAGTAGCAGGGGAAATGGGATTTTTTAAAAAGCTTAGCTAAGTTGAACACATCATGAGGGCTTTAAGAGTTGCAAAACATTTTACATAAAAATTTGAATCCTAAAACAGCCCTATGAGTTGAGTACTATAGGCATCATTATCCTATTTTTCAGACAAAGAAACAGATTCATATGTTAAGTGACTTGCCTGTGGTCACACAGCTCCTAAGTGTGAGGGATGGGATTTGGACCTGGTTCTTAGCATCCTGTGATGGTAAAGCCATAGATTTCATGTTGGAAGGCAGTCATCTAGCCTCTCCTGATTATTTTACAGATGAGCTATCTGATGCCCAGAGAGTTTATGTGATCTGCTCTAAGTAATACAGCACATTGTGTGTGTGTGTGTTATATGTAGTAATACATAATGCAGAGATTTGAACCCAAGTTCTTTGATTCTGAATATAGCAGTCTCACATTTATTGTTCTTTCTATGACACCAAATTGCCTCTCCCAAAAAGACATATAAGAACTTCAGTGACAGTACCCAACAGTACTATTGTGTTTTTATAACTTGATTCTCTACTGATTCTCCTTGTACTCTTCTCTGATCATTCCTCAGTTCCCTTTGCTGGCTTATCGTCCCTGATTTTGAGTGTCTCCCAAAATTCTGTCCAGGGCCTTCTCCCTCTATACTTTCTTTCTTAATAATCTCATCACCTCCTATGGTTTTAACTGTCATCTCTATAACAGTGACTTTCAGATTTATATATGTCAAGCCCCAGTCTCTCCCTTGAACTTCATTAAGTCCCACGTAGCCAGTAGGCAAATTGGACGTTTCAAACTGAATGTCCCAAAGGCATCTTAAACTCAGTGTGGCTAAAACTGAACTCAGTATCTTTCACCATAACCTCTCCAAACTTTTCTCTATCAGAAGTCACCACCATACTTCCAGTATCTCAGGCTTGTAAATGGAATAGAATACTCATTCTCCGCCCATATCCAGTCAGTTAATAAATCTTGTCTTTAACATCTCTTCATTTCTTGCCTCCTAATTGGTCTCCCTATCTCAGATTTCTCCACACTCCAGCCTAACCTCCAGACTACTGCCAAACAAATTTCCTTAGGAACACACCTGGCCATGAGACTCCCAAATCACACCAACTCCAGTGGCTTCCTGTTGTCTTTAGGATAAAATATATATTCTAATTTTCCTTCTAAAGCTCTATACATACTGACCCCAACCTATCTCTTCAGCCTCAGTGACCAGAATGCCCTCTTACAACACTCTGTGATCAGTCAAACAGGCTTCTCTCTGTCCTTCACATGATGCTTCATCTACTGTCTCTGGGCCTTTGCACTGGTTGTTCCATGTAGCTAGGATGTGTGGTCTCCTTACCACTGATTAAGAGTCCTCTTTTTTAAAGAGACAATTCAAGTACTTTCTTACTGAATGGAACATTTCCTGACTCTGCTCTGGCCCCCCCAAGTGCTAGTGTTCTCCCTCCCAAACTACCCTATATATATTTTCATGTGTTGATCTATATCTATAGATACAGAATAAACATGATTATGTATTATATATGTATATGTATGTGTATGTGTATATATACACACACACACATAAGCATTTATATATACATGTATGTATATATACACATACTCTTGGCCTTTTCCATTAGAGTGTAAGTTCATTGGGGCGGCTAGGTGGTGCAGTGAATAGAGCACTGGCCCCGGAGTCAGGAGGACATGAGTTCAAATCTGGCCTCAGATACTTCACACAAAAACTAGCCGTGTGACCTTGGGCAAGTCACTTAACCCCAACTGCCCTAAAAAAAAAAAGCAGAAGAATGTAAGCTCATTGTGAGTAGAGATTATTTCATTCTTTGTACTTGTATGGTAAGCACTTAATAAATGCTTGTTGATTGATTGATGCAGGTTGGTATCTTCCTTTCAACTTAGTCTTAGGAAGTTGCCTAAAGCACTGAGAGGTCAAAGTGATTTGCCTCGTCAAATATCCAGTATGTGATAGAGTCAGGATTTAATCTTGAACTCAATTCTTCCTGACCCCAAACCCATCTCTCTATCTACTCCTCCACACTTCCCCTACTAGTAAAAGTATGTGTATATATACACACATATCCCAGTACTGTATTATGATCTTAACAAGGTGTTAATTAGTTTCAATAGGTGAAAGACTAAACTTTAACATAAAAGCATGCATTAAAATCCTGAATTAAATGCAGGTTGAAAAACTTGAAAGGTAGTGTCCCATACTGGAGAGAGCTGGCCTCAGAACTCAAGATCTGAATTAAAATTTTGCTTCTGACTACATGGTGACTGTGTGAACTTGAATGAGTCACTTAATTCCTCAGTGCCCCAAACAACTTTCTGAGATTTTAGAATGCTGAAGAGGAAGGGGCTGATCTTCACTGGGAAAAAGACTACTTCACCAATGCAATTATCAGTCTGGTCCAGAAACCCCCTTTGCCCTTGAATGTCCTGTAATAGCAGATTAGTAAAATTTTGAAAAGTCAGAGTAATTCTTTAGCATTTAATGGATTATATTGGCATTTAAACCATTTTTGAGGAACTCAGTGTGTTTTATATGTTGTGTGGCATAAACGTCACTTTTTAAAAAATCTCAGAATGTGTTTTTGGATGTTTTGTCTTATACTGCAGAAAAAGCAGAATAAAAATATATTTTAAAAATCATTGAATTTAAACCAGTGATGCTGATTTTAAATATTTTTTTACTTTTAAAATATTACTAACAAACTGCAAACTAACAAATAAAATGACTCATAATACCCTGGAAATGTTAGTATAATCTTTCACAAAGAAACCAGCATGTAATTATTATTATGTTGGCTCAAAATTAATTCTCTAGGCATTTATTCACTCTTGCTTCTCTGAATGTTGGTCATGTTTTTGTAAATAAGAATTATTTACAAATGGATGTTTTTATGTTTTACATTCATATTGCACGTACTTGTTCATTTATAAAGAAAATTTTACAGTGAACTAACCTGTTAAACAATTAGAAGTTCTAGGCAAACACTTTAAGTTAAATCATTCATTGTAGAGTTTCTTTTCATATGCTGCATTTATGTCATATTTAATCATCTTTTCTTAATCTCCTTATAGTGGGAACCCTAAAAGAAATTTAAGGGAATCTTCTGAGTGTTTCTGTTGCTATATTCCACAGTCTGAAAATTATTTATTCTATTTTTAGAAGAATCTACCAAGTTGAATGATGGCAGTAGTACTGCTGCTGCCCCCAACCTGCCTTATACTGAAAACAGCAACAGCAGCAGTGAACTAAATTCCTCCCAGAATGAATCTTTCACTAAAACCTCTGACGATCCTGAAAATGGAGAAAGGGAGTCTCATACACTGTTATCTGTGCAAGAGGAAGTAGGTAAGAGTATAGTATACACGTTTATTTTAAACTTTTAGATTAAACAAAACAATATACCCTAATTTACCCCCCAAATATTCATTAACAGCATTGCTCTCCCTGCTTTGAATATGGAGAATAATTAATTGATGGGTTAATTGGAGACAGATGTAGAGATTTGGAAACTACTTGAAGAATTGACATATGGAAATAAGATATTGAAGGAAAAGAATAATTGGCTAGGGTTACTAAGTAATTTATAGGCTTTCTCCCTTTAAACAGTATTTAAAAATAAAATTTTGAGGTGGAAATTATTAAAAAATATATTATACATTTCTTCACCTTGTTATTACCTGTAGAATATAACTTTAATTTTTATCTTTGTGACTCAGGCTCATAATTTTTAGCCTCATTTATTATTATACTGTAATTTAATATCAGGCTTGCTTCAAGACCTGTTGAGGTATATGGGGCTATTTGTCCTTCTATGCAGTTGATTGTCCAGAGATTTTTGTTCTCTTACTTGTTCTTTTAAAAACTCGTATTTTTTTCCATGTCCAAAAAGTATGTTTCATTATGTACCCTGAATCCATCACCTTTCTGCCAGTAAGTGTGTACCATGTTTCATTATAAGTCCTTTAAATTGTGATTGGTTATTGTATTCATCAGAGTTCTTACTTCTTTCAAATCTGTTTATCTTTACAGTTTTTAAAAATTACATAAATTAGGGGAGGCTAGGTGGCGCAGCAAGTAGAGTGCCGGCCCTGGAGCCAGAAGGACCCGAGTTCAGATCCGGCCTCAGACACTTAATGCACACAAACAAAAACCTAGCCGTGTGACCTTGGGCAAGTTACTTAACCCCAATTGCCCTCCAAAAAAAAAAAAAGCTTTAAAAAAATTATATAAATTGTTCTAGTTCTGTATATTTGGCTGCCTCAGTTAATTAAGATATTCCAGATTTTTCTGAAACCATCCACTTCATCATTTTACTCAGGACAGTTTGGTACATTCATATGCCTTAATTTGTTCAACCATTACCCAGTTAACAAGCACTCCCTTAATTTCCAATATTTTGCCAGCACAAATAGAGCTGCTATAAAATACTTCTCTACAAATGGGTCCTTTTCATCTTTCTTTGATCTCTTTGGGGTATAGACCTGATAGTGGAATTACTGGGTCAGATTACGCAGAGCTTAATAAATTTGTGTCTGTAGTTCTGGATTACTTTTTAGGATGGCCCTAGCAATTCACAGTTCTGCCATTAATATGACTATTTTCCCACAGCCACTCCAGCATTTCTGATTTTCCTTTTTTGTCAGTTTTGCCAATCTGATGAGTATGTGATAGAACTTTAGAATTGCTTTGATTTGCCTTTCTGTAATTATTAGTAATTTGTGATATTTTTTTTCACATGACTACTAGTAACTTGGATGTCTTTTCTTGAAAACTGTTTGTTCATATCCATTGACCATTTATCCACTGAGGAATGACTAGTATCCTCATCAATTTTATCAGTTTCTTAGAAATGAGATCTTTGTCAGAAACTCGCTGCATATATTTTTCTGATTTACCTGCTTATTTTCTAATTTTAGCTGCACTATTTTCTTTATGTAAAACCTTTTTAATTTCATGTAATCAGAATTTGCCATTTTTAATTTTATGATCTTCTTTATCAATTGTTTAGCCATGGACTCTTTTTCCCTATCCATAGCTCTGAAAGATGATTTCTTCTTTGCTCTACTAAAATTGTTTATGGTATTACCCTTTATGTTCAAGTCATATACCCTTTTGGAGTCTATTTTGGTCAACAGTGTGAGATGTTTATCTATGCATAATTTGTTCCAGATTGCTTTTCCCAGCAGTTTTTTTGAAGAGGGAGTTTTTATCCTAGTAGCTAGAATCTGAGTTTTTCAAACGTTAGACTACTTTTCTCATTTGTTGCTTTATATTATATGTCTTATTTATTGTACTGTTATACCACTTGACCAGTACCAAGTAGTTTTGATGGTTACTGCTTTTTGTAGTTTGAGATCTAGTATTTTTAGTCCCTCTTCTTTCTCATTTTTTTCCTTAAGATTCCTGGCCTTTTATTTCTCCATATGATTTTTCAGCCTAGTTCTATAAAGTCAACCTTTAGTAGTTTGATTGCTTTAGCACTGAATAATAAATTGATTTAGGTAGTATTGTAGTTTATATTATATTGACTTGGCCTAATCATGAGAAAATAATACCCTACAATTATTTAGATCTGACTTTATTTTTATAAAGAGTGTTTTGTAGTTGTACTTACTCATATAGTTCCTATATGTGGCAGAGATACTTTATACATCTAGTCATTTTAAATGGAATTTCTCTTTCTATCGCTTTCTACTGGTTTTTCTTGGTAATACACACAAATGCTGATAACTTATATGGGTTCAACATATATCCTGCAACCTTGCTGAATTTAATTGTTTCAATTAATTTTTAGTTGACTTTCTAGAGTACTGTAAATTAAACCATTTTATCATATATAAAAAGCAGTAATTTTGTTTCTTCTTTGACCATGCCTATATTTTTCTTGCCTTATCTCTATATCTAGCATTTCTAGCACTATCAGATTTAGTAGTAATAATGGATATTCCTTATTTACCCTTGATCTTATTGGAAAGATCTCTGTTTTATGTAATGATAGTTCTTGGGTTTAGATAAATACTGCTTATCGTGTTAATGAGATTCTTTTTATTCTTATGCTTACCAGTGTTTTTAACAGGAATGGGTGTTTCATTTTACCAAAACTTTTTTTCTTTACCTTTTGAAATAATCATGTATTTTTGTTGTTCTTGTTATTGATATATACTATTAAATTTATAGTATTCCTAATATTGAATACTACATTCCTGGTATAACTACATCCTGCTTGTAATACATATATGCAGTCTTTGTAATATGGTTGTTTTAGCCTCTTTGCTAACATTTTATTTAAAATTTTTGTGTCAGTATTCATTAGCAGTATTGATTTGTAGTTTTCTTTCTGTTTTGATTCTCTCTAGATCAGGTATCAAGACCATATTTGTATCATAGAAGGAATTTGGTTGTTTTTTCTCTTCTTGTTTTTTTCAAATTTTTCAAATATCATATTGGAATAGATTTTTCTTTAAATTTTTTGTAGAATCTGATCTTACGGGGGGTCATTAATGGCTGGTTCAATTTCCCCCCCCTAAGATTGGGTTATTTGTGTTCTCTCCAGTTTCTTGTTCTGTTATTCTAGGCATTTTACATCTTTGGAAGAATTTATCCATTTAATTTATATTGTTGATTTTATTGGCATATTGGGCAAAATAGTTTACTAATTTCCTTTATTTCATTTGTTGTGAATTTACCTTTTCATTTTTTGATACTAGTAATTTGGTTTTGTTTTTTAAAAATAAAATTATTTAATATTTTTTCTCTCCAATAATCATCTCTGATTTTTAAGGATTTCTGTTTTGGTGTTTAATTGTGTTTTTTTGTTTTTTTGTTTTTTTAATTTATTTTCCCTTTTTGGAGGGGGAAGGCGGGGCAGTTAGGGTTAAGTGACTTGCCCAAGGTCACACAGCTAGTAAGTGTTAAGTGTCTAAGGCTGTATTTGAACTCAGGTCCTTATGATTCCAGGGCCAGTGCTTTATTCACAACCTAGCTGCCCCCAAATTTTTTGGTTTTCCAAAGTCCCCCTCCCCACCCCATTCACTGATTATTTTTTTTCCCTCTCATTAATGATGAAAGGGTTAGAGATAGAAAATTTCCCCACCTTGGGCAGCATCCCAAAATTTTTGGTATGTTGTCACAATTGTCTCATTGTTATCTTTAATGAAGTTATATGTTGGTTTTTGTTTTTTATTTTTTATTTTTATTTTTTGCTTTTTAGAGGGCATTTGGGGTTAAATGACTTGCCTAAGGTCACATGGCTAGTTTTTGTGTTAAGTGTCTAAGGCCAAATTTGAACTCAGGTCCTCCTGACTCCAGGGCTGGTTTTAGACCTATTTTTGTACTTTTTCAGAAACCTTCATATGTTTTTAGTCCTCTATTCACTGTGGCACCTAGCTGCCCCTCTCTGTTGATTTCTTGATTTGTTTGATTTACCCATCCATTCTTTGGCAGTGTTCACAGACTTGTCTGTCTCCCAGTTCCCACCTACACTATGAAAATGACTTACTGTAATTTTATTCCTTGGATTTCTCAGTCAGGACATGGTCTGGTGCTTTTTTCTACATCTTTTTGGAGAAATTGTGAGGAGTGCTGGCAGTGTACTGCTTTCTCCTACTCTGACATCTCTTATCTCTTCTTTATAGATTTTCCTGTGTATTCTCTGATTAGAACTGCTACTCCCTGCTTCTATAGTTGTGCTTGCTTAGAGCATATCTTCCCCTGCCCCCTTTTCTAATTGGTATTTCTAGTTTTCATCCAGCTTGGAAGCCAGGTCTTTGGGCTTCTTAGTATTGTGTGCAAAAGAAGAGCCTTTGAATAAGGGCCTTGCATGAACTGCCTCAACTCTTGTGTGTGGACTTGGTGCCCTCTGTTGGCCACTTTTTCTTTTTCATTCGGAGTTGTCTGCTAGACAGGCACTACTGCTACTATATTAATTGTGATTAATATCAGCTGCTTTTCACTTTTTACCTAATGTAGTTATTTAACTTCTTGTTATCAGATTTCAAATCAGAGAAGTCTAATGGAGAAAGAAGTGATTCCCCTGGAACAGGGAAAGGTACTTCTGGCTCAACAAGGATGGTCACAAGATTACGAAATCCAGACAGCAAGCTGAGTCAGCTGAAGAGCCAACAGGTTGCTGCAGCAGCACATGAAGCAAATAAATTATTTAAGGAAGGCAGAGAGGTATGTATCTTTTTAAACAATTATTTTTGCAATTTAAAGTAATTCTCACTATTTATGCTGTCATTTTAAAAAATGGAAAGATAATAAAATTCTCTATAGGTTGTGGAGATTTGCTGTTGAATTGCTTTTTCCACCTTTAAGTAAATTTGGTTTCTATGAAATTACAAGTGCTTTCTACAGTAAGGTTTGTTGTATACAAGAGGCAGTATGGCAAGATGGAGAGGAAGCCTGGATTCAAGTCCTTCCTCTGGCACATGCTGCCCATGTGATCCTGGACAAGCTGATTAACCTCTCAGTGCTCTCAGCAACCCTGTAACAGAAAGCTGTAGAGAAGGGTTTCCTTGTCTCCAACTTCAGTAGTTCAGTAAAAATACAGTTCTAGTCCTTGTCCCTATTACATATCCATATTCCATCCCACTTACAAATTAGTTTAATTTTCCATAGCCTCATTCAACATAAGAGCTCCCACTTATAAAATATTTATGGTTTAGAATTTACTTTGGTTTTCTAATAACTTAAGTTGCCACAAAACCTTAGTATGAGGTTGGGACGGTAATGGTGTTCAGAAACCTTCATATGTTAAACATAATCAGCCATAGATGATTCATACAATAAGAGAGCCATTAGTGTGGCATCTGAAAAATTGAAATAATGTGCTGGTTTCAGGGGAGATGAATTATGGCTGAACCATTAAGAATTCTGATCCATGTAGGTAAAGGATGGGAGATACTAGTTTTTCAAAAGTGGTTGAGGGAATTGATAGTCCAGTAGCCTAGTTATAGTTGCAGAATAGGGCAGGCGTATGCTGGATCCAGCTTTAATTGGCATTAAAACCAACTGTTAAATTTTGGATGTATTTATACCTCAGAAATCAGCAAATGCTATAAATCAGGGCTTCATTTATTGTTTTGTTCACTGTCACTTAAAGTGATGGAGAAAATGTTGATAATGCAGATTAAACTTAAAAGTGTGTCACACACATTTTTTTGGAAAGACAGTTATCCGATATTTACCAGAATACCATTGGAGTAGTGTATGCTACGGCATCTATGATGTCAGCATGGCGTTAAGAGCAAGGATTCTCTACTTAAAGGATGCAATAATATCTTTTTTCATAAAGACTTGTGACTCCCAGCTGCTCTGGGAAGAGAAGTCATCACAGCCAAATTGTGTGGTGATACACACACACACACACACACACACGCACGCACGCATGCACGCACAAATAGAGGGGTATGTATGTGGTTTTGTTTTTTTATTTAGTTTTCTGTATGTCACTCAGGCCAGAAGTGTAGCATTCGCTCACAGGCCCAACCTCACTGCTGGTGAGCACAGAAACATTTACTCATCCTTCAGCAGCATGGTGGCCACCTGCTCCTGGGGCTCACCATAGTTGTGGTAGAATTAGTGCAGATACCTGAATAGTTTTAGTCTTATTGCAACTCACAGTTCTTGAAGAGAGGCTGGGCCACCACAACTGGCCAACATTATATTTGACCTAGTGCATTTTTAAAAATCCTTCCTAGGTGGGATTGCTCTAAAATATTCTTAAAACCTATGAACTCTTGGAAACTACCCAGATTAAAGAATTAGGAGACCTGTATTTTAGTTCCAGCCCTACTGCTAACCAGCTAAGAGTCCTCTAGGCCTTTGTTTCTTATTATAAAATGAAAAGTTTGTATTAAATGACCTCCATGGTTCTTTCTAGCTCTTAAGATTTTGCAATTCTCAGGTATAGATATGGTAAAGTAAGGGGCAGCTAGGTGACACAGTGAGTAGAGCGTCAGCCCTGGAGTCAGAAGGACCTGAGTTCGGTTCCGGCCTTAGACGCTTAACGCACACACAAATAAAAACCTAGCCGTGTGACCTTGGGCAAGTTACTTAATCCCAATTGCCCTCCAAAAAGCAAAAAAAAAAAAGATATGGTAAAGTAACAGACTAATAAAGTATTATAGGTAGCATTTACTGAATAGAAATTTCACTAGACAACTTAATGCCTCTGACTTAAAGTACACATTAAAAGCTTGAAGTGCTATCCTTATGTAGACAAAATTTATTATGTGGTTATTCTTGTTTTACATATATTTACTTAATTTAATCTATTATTTAATTTAAAATAGGTTATTACCTAATATTTGATTGGAATTGATGACTACAAGTTTGTCAAATCAATTTATATATTTAGTATGCTTTAATGAAATCTTTTTACATCTGTTTCCTCGAGTAGGTCCTGGTAGTTAACTCTCAAGGAGAAATTTCACGATTGAGCACCAAGAAAGAGATAATTATGAAAGGAAATATCAACAACTTTTTCAAGCTAGGTCAAGAGGGGAAGTATCGTGTCTATCACAATCAGTACACCACCAATTCTTTTGCACTGAACAAACACCAGCACAGAGAGGACCATGATAAGAGAAGGCATCTTTCACATAAATTTTGCTTGACTCCAGCGGGAGAGTTCAAATGGAATGGTTCTGTACATGGGTCCAAAGTACTTACCATATCCACCCTGAGGTTAACCATCATCCAGCTGGAAAACAACATCCCAGCACCATTCCTGCATCCAAATTGGGCCTCTCACAGGTAACAGAGACTCAAGTCAGCTAACAGCTGCCATACTGAGCCTGAGGTCTGGACAGATTTCAGGGGATCTTTAAACTTGGTCTGGGGGAAAAAAAGTCACATCAAGTATTTTTGCTAACCTCTAATTAAAATTGAACATTTCCCTCAGGTATGAAATGTAGACAACAGACATTCCCCAACCTACCAAAGGGGTCCATGACACCCAAAAAGGTTATGAAGCCCTATCTTTAACAATTGGTGAATTAGTTAATGAACTTAGAAATGTTACCCAAGTTTTAATTGGGTCTGTTTGCCAAAAAAGTGTAATTTTTAGATAATATGTCATAGCAGAAAATTCCACTAAGACTATTCTTGTACTGTTTGACAGAAATATTTAAATAGAGGTATGCTTATTATATAAAATTATGAATACACTTTAAAATTTCAACTGATAGCAGCTGTTTGTCTTCTTTATAAAATGTAGGTCAAATTGGATCAAAGCAGTTCAAATGTGTAGCAAACCTAGAGAATTCGCTTTGGCTTTGGCCATTTTGGAATGTGCCATTAAGCCAGTTGTCATGCTGCCAATCTGGCGAGAATCTTTAGGACATACCAGGTAAGGGAAGAAATTCTGATATGTGAATTATAATTTATTCTCTGTTGTAATCCTGATTAGTCAGTAGTAGAAATTAACATGACTAAAAGGAAAAAAAATATATTTTAATGAGTAAAATACATTCTTTTTTACGTTGTTACTTAAATCATGCTAGTTGCCTAAGAGCAGTAAATTATTAGCAAATTTGCATTCCCTCTACCCACCCACCTCCTTCCTTAGAGATTGTTTGTTAATCTAAATTTACTTAGGAAGTAGCAGCCACAGAACATTCTGACTGTTTAAATTATTGTGGTATGAAATATTCATTTATTTTTATATATTTTACATGTATATTGGATTTTAAATGTGTTATTTGAGCAATTGTTATAATTGGATATATTAGTGAACAAAATTTATTTTTAAAACAATTTTAAAGACTAAAAGTAATAGAAAAACATATGCACTATTTGGTTGCCCAATCAGCATGCTCAACTCTCTCATTGGAAAGACTGGTAGGGAAGGGGAGATACAATATTACATTTGATAAGCATTGTGTCATATAAAAGAGGAATTACACTTATTTTTATTGGTACTAGAGAATAAGAATGAGAATGCTAGGTAGAAATTGTTGAGAAACAGGTTTAAACTTGATGTGAGGGAAAACTTAATAAAAATTAGAATTTTCCAAAAGTGTAATGGAGCTGCCTTAAGAGGTATCCTTCACTGACTAGATCACTACTTATTTAGGCATTTTATAGAGGGTAGTCTTGCTCAGATACAGATTAAATCAGATCCATCACCTCTGACACTCCATCTAACCAGGGTCTGTGACATAACATGTAACATATATTTCTCCTTCCATATTTTGAGATTTTTTTCCCCCACAAAAATCCTACATATAGATATCCTCTTTTCTGTTTTGAAATAGCAGTGGTTGTGACCACCAGACACTTCCCTAAATGGAAAATGTTCTTTTGTTTTGGAAAGGAAGACAGATTTATGTTAAAGGGGCTAATGGCCTGTTTAGATGGTGTTGGAGGAATAGAGTCATACAGTGTTCTCTGTTTCCCTATGAATTCTAAGTTTTTCCATTTCATTTTTTGGACTGAGGTCCAGACCCCTACCCTCTCTCATTTTAGAATGAAAGTGTGTATGGGGAGAACAGAACAACTTATGAGTAAATATGATTTATTCTTTTTTTTCTTTTTTTGGAGGGGGAAGGCAAAGCAATTGGGGTTAAATGACTTGCCCAAGGTCACACAGATAGTAAGTGTTAAGTGTCTGAGGCCAGATTTAAACTCAGGTCATCCTGACTCCAGGGCTGGAGCTCTATTCACTGTACTACCTAGCTGCCCCAATATGATTTATTCTTGAGAGGTAGCAGCATGTTCTGTTGGATGGGGTGTTGGCCTTGGAGTTAGGATGATTTGGGTTCAGGTTTGACCCTGTGATTCTGTGATCCTGCCTGAGTAAGTCACTTACTTTCTCACAGTCCCAGGAATTTTATAAGACCACAAATTTATAGAATAATTACTGATGTACATGGAGAGGTGGGAGAGTCTGAGCAAAAAATTTTATTCTCCTAAAAAAATTACTATTACTAAAAAATCCTACTATTTTTCTCTGTTGTATACATACTACAGTATATAGTTCTAGACTTCCTGCCCATTTTACTCTATCTGTCCCCAGCCAATTCCACATTTCATTTGCATTAATTGAAAATTCACTAGTAAATCATAGTCTCATAGATCCAGATAGTACTAGAAGGGACTTTAGAAGGGACTCTTCATTTTACAAATGATGAAACTTTTAGGTTCATAGAAGTTAATTGACTTACTCAGGTAGAAAAAGTGACAGAGCCAGAATCCAAACTCAAACCTTATAACTCCAAATTTATCACTTTTCCACTCCACTAAAGCTAAGACAGTAAGCAATTATTTAATACCTGCTATTTGCTATGTTTTGGGTATATGAAGAGAAAATGAAAAAAGAGCTCCTTCTCTTAAGGAATGTGTATTCTTTTGGAAGAGCTTAGGAAACTTCTACAGATTTGTGGAGAAATAAAAAAGCTTATCGTGTATATTATTTTTAAAGATATTTTTTATTTTGAGAACTGAAAATGAATTTCAGTTGGTGTCATCTAGACTCACCTGAAACTTAATTTTTGTTAAAAACAAAACAACCTGGGGTGGCTAGGTGGCACAATGAGTAAGAGCGCCGGCCTCAGAGTTGCGATGACCCGGGATCGAATCCGGCCTCAGAAAATGAGCACCCACACACAAATAATGACTGGCCATGTAACCTTGAGCAAGTTACTTAACCCCAATTGCTTAAAACAACAACCTTCTTTCTGCTTAATCTGAGGTTCTAGAAACCTACTCAACAGTTATTAAGTATTTTTTGGTTAGAGACATTGCCCTAGGCCCTGGGGAAGATTAAAGTTTATTTAAGATATGGTACCTGTCCTGGTGGATCTTATAGACTGATGAGGGTCAAATTATACTTTAACATGCATTTATTAGTTGTTCCCTTCTCTACTTACCTCTTCCCCCAAAAAAAGTTTGGGTTTTTTTACTCTGAGTTGAAGAAAGATCTTTACCAACTGAGATCAAACACACTTCCTTAACAATATAGCCATAAACTTTAAAGAGTGGATAAGAATTTAACCATCAGGGAAGGTTATTATAAGCATAGCTTAAAGAAGGCAGAAAATCCTGGAGTATATGGAAGTATAATAAATTGTTTAATATAGAATTAAGAGTCATTTACATAGAAATTATAGTTGGGTCTTTTGAGATGGATGAAATTAGTAAAAGGACATAAAGATGGAGAGAAATAAACCAAAGATAGATCTGTGAAGAGCCAGTTTGGCTCAAGTAAAATAAAAGGAGTAGGGTATTATAATGAAAAAAATCACTGAACTTGGATTCACAAATTTGAGTTTGAGTTTCCATATTTGTTAACTGTGTGGCCTTAGGCAGTCTCCCATTTTTTTTAACCTTAATCTTCTCAATTGTGAAATGGAGATAAAGCAGGTTACATTACCTTTCTCTGGGGAAAGGTGAAGAAAAAAGCATTTAATTGGCCTTAAAAGTATTACTAGTTGTTAACTAGGAAGTTATCATCAGACTAGAAAAGTAGAGTGGTGCTAGCTTTTGGAGGGCCTTTAATAAACTGAGAAGTATAAGGTTTAGTGCCTGATGAGTAGAAAACTCATTGAGGAATGTTGAGTGGAGGCGTAACATGACCAAAATACACATAGCCTTGTGAAGAGTTGGAGCAGAGGGTGAGTAGAAAGTAAAAAGGGGAAGACCTACTTAAAAAAAAAAAAAAAAGCTTGCGGTAGCCTAGGGAGTTTGTAACTGCTAGGATTATGGTACTAAAAATGAAAAGGAGGGGATGGATTCAAGAACTACTGCAGTGATGGATCTTTAGGACTTAATTATTGGTTGGATATTAAAGAAAGGAATCAAAACTAATAACTAAATTTTCAAACGTGGATTGGGCAAATGGAGCTTCCACCATTAGAAAGAATAAAATCAGAAGAAGGAAGATATTTAGGTGAAAAGTTAAGTACAGATTTAGACACACACAGTTTGAGGTACTGTGGTCCATCTAGATGGAGATTTCTTATAGCCAGTTGGAGATGTAGATTTGGAACTTAGAAGAAAGATAAACGTTTTACTTGACTATGCTTAATTGTTACAAGGGAGATCTTTTTGTTTCACCAGGGAGAGTGATGGTGGAGAGAAAAAGGCATGAGTTAGTCGGTATTGATAGAAATGCAAATATAGAACAAAACAAAATGTTTAGGAGAGAACACAAAAAGGATAGTTTTGTTACCATTGCATTAAATTTAATTTTTTTGTTGTTCAGTTAAATCTGTCGCTTTATGACCCCATTTGGAGTTTTCTTGGCAGAGATACTGGAATGGTTTGCCATTTCCTTCTTCAGCTTATTTTACAGATGAGGAAACTGAGGCAAACAGGGTTAAGTGTCTTGCCCAGGGTCACACAGTAAGTGTCTGAGACAGCATTTGATCTCAGGTCTTCCTGACTCCAGCATTCTATCCACTGCACCACCTACCTGTTCCATTACATTTAATATATACCTTTAAAAACAAACTATATAAGAGAATTTTATCATTTCGTATATGATTATTTTGTTTGTACATTGAAATGTCCCATGTTAAAAACAAGAAAAGAAAAATAAGGACTGGAGATTTAGATTAGGGAGTCTTTAGATGCAGGCAGTTATAGTTGAAGCTTTAGGAATGAATAAGATTGTGGATAGAAAAGAGTTTGGTGAAGGAGTTGGGAAGAGGACAGCGGGAGAATCCTTAAAGGAATGGCTACAGAGATAAGTTAGCATATCCATAACAAGCATATGATTAATGTGTCAAACCCTGCAGAAAGATCAAGGGAATAAGGCCTGGGAAAAGGTTGATGGGCTTGGTAAATGCAGTAATTGGTAGTCTTTGAGATTATATGGTAGGGATGGAAACCAGATTTTGAGGAGTCAGTGAAATGATGAGTAGAAGAAAATAGGTGCATTGAATACAACTAAGATGTTTGTCTTTTAAAGGGATGGATCAATAAGATGATAGCTAAGTAAAGTAGAAGGGTCAAGGAAAAAAGTTTTTAAAATGGGGAAAATCTGAGTATGCTTATAGGTCTTGGGAAGGGATGGGATCAAAGGTATAGATAGAAGAATAAACATTAGGGTGGCTAGGTGGCACAGTGAATAGAGCACCAGCCCTGGAGTCAGGAGGACCTGAGTTCAAATCCAGCCTCAGACACTTAACACAAAAACTAGCCATGTGACCTTGGGCAAGTCACTTAATCCCAACTGCCCTCCCAAAAAAAGCAAAAAAAAAAAAAAGAATAAACATTAACAAGGAATTAGGGATGGTTTTTCCTCAGAGATTGGAAAAGAAAGTAAGTAGCAATGATGTACTTTGCTTACTATAAAGTAGTATGTGAAGGATTGAATATGTGTATATATGTAAGCACACAGCTAGGTGCTAGCCATCTCCTCCCCACTCAGAGTCAAACCCCCAGGTCACCACTACACCTTTCCACAGCATGCAGTTCAGAGATCATAATGGTCTGGAAAAGTGTCGAGTGACTTGGAATTGGTAGAGACCTAAGTTCAGATATTACCTTGATCACTTTCTGGCCGTGTGTCCCTGAGCAAATAACTTAACCATTCGGCCTCAATTTCCTCATCTCTAAAATAGGTATAATAATTGGGCCTACCTATAATTTCTAACCTACAAAAACATTTTAATTTAACATTTCTAATGCTTCAAGGATCCCTTGTAATAGTATAATATTCCTGATAAATTAATTTTAAATTATCATTCAAATACACAAACTACCAAAGTCTTTTAAAAGGTATTTTGTAATAATATACTGCTTTTTAGATTACACAGAATGACATCCATTGAAAGAGAAGAGAAGGAGAAAGTGAAAAAAAAAGAGAGAAAGCAGGAGGAGGAAGAAACAATGCAACAAGCCACCTGGGTGAAGTATACATTTCCAATCAAACATCAGGTAATCATCACTAAAATCTTTTTAACAATCATCACTAAGCATTTATTAAACACCTACTATGTATAAGGTCCTAAGTTAAGCACCAGGGATACAAAGAAGAACAAACAACCAGACCCTCCCTTCAGGAACCTTACATTATATTTGGAGGAACAACATATACATCTTTAAATTTATACGAAGTAAATACAAGGTAGATTGGGGTGAGAGGAGGCATTAGCATAGAGAGGTATCAGGCATGGATGACCCTGTTTAAGAACTGAACTGAACTTTCAGAGAAACTAGGGATTCTAAGACATAGATGTAAAAAGAAAGTGGAAACACATCAGACTGGAGAAAAAGAAAGAATAAGGGATAATATCCAAGAAGATTTTGAGAGGTAGAATAGGGGAGAAGAGCTCATGGCAAAAGGGCCTTCATTTTCTTAGTCACATGTGAGGTCTTTTGTTGAAAGGATGGGAAGAATGCTAAAGGATAAAAGGTTTGGAACAGTCTCTTTGGAATATGATAGAGAATCAGTTGAATTATTAAAGTATAGTATCTTAAAAGTATTTTTAGTTGTTTCAGAGCCTTCTGTTTTGTAACTTAAGTTTGTAATGTAGTCTTTGATTAGTTGACAAAAATAACTCTATTTAGTCATTCTTATTTATCTTGCAAGTAGTTCTATTTGATCATTTTTAAAATGTTTTCATCCAAACAAAATGTAAACTATATTATATGTTAATTCTCTCTTTAACTTGCTGGGATAACTGTAAGTGTAGCATTTCATGTATGGGTAGAGAGTTACTTAGTTACCTATGGCAAAGACAGAATTAAAATACTTTCTATTTGTTTTGTTATCTGCATTTAATTTTCTGTCATTAAGAAAGAGCCAGTCATTTCCTTTTCATCTCTGTGACTTCTAAATGAGATTCTTCCTTTCTGATCTGCGCTGAAAAAACCAGTTAGATGAAAATACCTGACAGAATATGATCTTACTTAGATAAAGCACAAATATCTTAAAACATGTGCTGCTTGATCAGATTAATTCCCTTTTTAACAGGTTTGGAAACAGAAAGGAGAGGAATATAGAGTAACGGGCTACGGTGGTTGGAGCTGGATCAGTAAAACCCATGTTCATAGGTTTATCCCTAAATTGCCTGGAAATACTAATGTGAATTACAGAAAAATATTAGACAGTAAGTACCTTGGATTATTTTTCTATGCTTTTAATTTCTTGCTTATTGAAACCACATTAGCCTTGTCCTAGGTAAAAATGTTTTTCTTCTACTTTTTTGGGTTTTTTTTTTGTTTGTTTGTTTGTTTGTTTTTCTTTTTGGAAGGCAATTGGGGTTAAGTAACTTGCCCAAGATCACACAGCTAGGTTTTTGTGTGTGCGTTAAGTGTCTGAAGTCGGATCTGAACTCAGGTCCTTCTGACTCCAGGGCCGACGCTCTACTCACCGCGCCACCTAGCCACCCCTTTCTTCTACTTTCTAAATAGAATTTGTTTTAAGTCATTTATTTTATTCATATAATATAAAAAGCTACTAAGTGAGAAATAAGGAAACTCAGAATAGTAGAGCTTCATAAAAAAAAAAAAATAGGTGTCCTAAAGACCAGACTACCTAAGCAAAATTTGTTGAAGTTTATAAGTACCAGTGGCACCTCATTTATTCTGATGCTATCTCTGTCAACAGTTAAGAGTCAGCAAGTGGACAAATAAGACTTAAGAGCAGCTACAATGACACAGGTTCATTTATTTACTTGACTCATAGCAGAGCCTCTCAGAAACACTGATCCCATTTACTTCTAACAAGCTTTTAGTTTCTGAACAAAACAAAAGCTACTTATTTTGTAGACCTGTAACATATAAAATGATATATACAAGAATGACAGAAATGGGCAAGAAGTGACATCTGACAGTGAATTAGAAGAGACAGGGGCTCAAACAGTGGAGTAGCCTGAGGTTTATTTAAGTAGACAGGAGCCAGCATCCCTATGTACCTCATTAGTTCTATATTATAGCACACTACAGTAATAAATGTTTGTAATGATGGCATCAAGAAAAAATTAAATGATGTTTATGTGAAAGGTACTTGCCTTTCACATAAATACAAAATGTTTTAGGAAAATTTCCATCGAAGTAGTTAATTATGAAGTTATAGAATATAGAGAAGTAAGAATTTATATATAGCTAATAATAATAGCTAGCATTTAAGGATTAAGCATTAAACATTTAACCTAAAACTAGTGTTTTAAGTGCTTTATATATGTTGATTTATTTATTTATTCTCAAAATAACCCTCTGAGGTAGGTGCTCTTATCATCCATATTCTATAGATGAAGAAACTGAGGTTCTGAGAATTCTAAGTGGTTTATTCGGGATCAAACAGCTGAGTGTCTGAACACAATTTTCATTTAATTCTCCCTAACTGAAATCTAGCCTCTGACTCCTCGCTGGTGCATATCATTCTTTCCCTAAAGATCCTAAATAAATGCGATGTTACTATATATTATAGCATAACACTGTTCTAGTAAACACTGTTCTTTATAATGTGATTTTAGCTATGTAATGTAATCGGCTGACATTTATGTATAAAGAGTATTTTACAAGATGTTTAGCTCTTTTGGGCTTATGTTAGCAGGTGGGATGGTGTCAGCTCAGTGTTTTGTTGTCTAGCTACTAAATTGGCCTCAAAAGGGACTGTCTTGGTGAAATTGTGGAGAGTTTGATTTTGTATACTGCAGTGCTGGAAATGTTGTGATCTGTTTGTTTTAAAGTGCTATAATTTGTTTCATGGCACAGACTCTTGTAAGTAGTGAGTGTGCAATATTTGATAATCATAATCCATTACAATCTAAGGGACATTTCAAATTCTTTTGTTATATAAGAATTTATTATATAAGCTATTCCAGTAAATCACTCAACACATGGAAATGTTCTTTTTTGTCATGAAGAGATATTTTATTATGAATGTATTTGTTTTAGTGAGATTTTACTTAGATAATAAACTTATGTATTCAGGGTTGTCCAGGATATCTTTTTTTCCCCTCCTTCACTTCCCATAACCTAATTCCCAGGAGTGAAGTAGTGCTATCTAGTTGTATTTTGTCATTCTTTCCACTCATGCCTTGAGCCAGCACCACTTCCCCAGGGTGGCAATAGTAGATGAAGCAATAATGTGGAAGCTATTCAAAGGGACAAGCTATACTGAGCTGCTTAGTTGTGACAATGGTAGAATATACCCTCTTTTTATCATATCTTAATAAACTTCTATCATGGTGGGTAGTCAGTTACTATATGATGTAAACACTATTAGATTTAGTAAGGACGATATAGTATTTAATTTTTATATTGTATGAATATTATAAAGGACCATATCTGTATGGTTGGGAAGTTATCAATTATAGCCATAGCAAATGCATCAATAATTTTTAAGTATACAGAACACACACAAAAAAAGAGGGGATATGTTTTCATTTTTAGACTTTAGGAAATGTCTTTTTCAAAAAATTTGCATATTCTCATCAATCAACCATGAATTCACTTGACAGAATAAACATTTTCTTTTGATAGTCTGATTCATTGTGATTAATACAAAACGGGCCAACACTTACACAGAATTGTTGGGTTTTTCCGTAATTTAAGATTATTTAGTGGGACCAGGCTATTTTTTTTTTACCAGGTTATTTTTTAAATAAAAATGATCCAAGTGAGGAATATGTCACTTTAGTGTAAATTATTGGTGCAGGTCAGTTATATTTGCATTGCATTCACTAATTCAAAAGACATAGTAGAACTGTAAATTACCTGAAGATTGTTGTCCCCATCTCCCTTTCCTTCTCTCCCTTCTTCCTTTCTTTCCCTCACTGGTGCCTCGCCCTCCCTCCTAGTGTCCTCATGGTATTTCCTCTCCCTTCTATATCCAGTGCCCTGCACCCCCCCCCAAAAAAAAAAAACCAATTATGCTATTCTTTGAACAGTATCATAGTATTCTTTTACTACAGAATATATGATAAAGCATTACTTCTACAGTGTTTTGCATTTAAATAGGGGATTAAAATCAAGAGAATATTTGTAGTTTCAGTCCTTAGTACATACAGAAGATTTTTGTCATCTCTAAAATCATTCCAAGTGGTCACTACTGTTCTGCTTATGCTAAAGACTAGACTTGTTTTATAGATTTTTTGGGAAAAAATGGTAAAAACTATGTCCTTTTTTAAGCAAAATAACTTAGTATAAAATGCTATACATTTAAAAAATTTTTTAAATAAATTCATTATTTCCATCCATGAGTATTTAATACTAAGATTGTATTTTAATGTATTATTAAATACTAAGAGACCCTAGTATATAAATAGTTTTGATTCACAGTGAAAAAGAAACATTCTACTATGCCAGATAGAAAAAAATAAATGTGTAGAATTATTAAAATACTGGTAGTATATCATTATTTTAATATTTGGTTCTTTCTAGCCAAAAATCTTGACACTGGTGAAAATGAGTGTGAACTAGATAAAAGAAAAAGTTTAACACGAAGTCCGACTAAAGTAAAATTAGAGACCAACTCTCAGAAAAGTAAAGCAAGTGATTCAGAAATGCTACAAGAAATAGACCAAATTGAAACGGAAACTACACAAATTTCCGAGAAGAAAGACCAAACTAAAGAAGAAAGTACAATTCTTAAAGAAAAACCTGAAGGTGATAGGACCTCTTCAGATGTAGTTGCTATAAAAGGAAAAGGTATGGCAATGATTATTTGTATTTTTAACATAGATGTGTGAATGTGTATATATGTATGTGTATGCATACGTAAATATATTTCAAGGATCTATTATTTCACTTCTCAAATGCTCCCTGCACCACTGCAGATTCCATCTTCCCTATTATTTAGTAGTTGGTCTTCAGTAGCTTAGCCCAAAAGTTGATTATCCTGAAGCCAGGCTTGTAGTGAGATCCATATGACTATGTCTATGTCATGTCTGTGTCTTTGATTACACAAAGATACACACATAAGCACATATACATAAATATATGCATAAAGAGAGAATCTTGTTTTTCTTAAAGTATATGTGAGCTTGAAAATAATTTAAGATAAAATAATCTTTTTTTTTTAACTAGCTCCTAGCACAATACCTGAATACATTGTAGATTTTTAATAAAAACCTTTAGGTTGGTTTCTAAATCTTACATGAAAATATTTCTTTGTATGCAAAAATATGTAATGTACTGATTTATCAGTGAAGTTTTAAAACCATGAAGTTTTGACTTAAATTATAATATATACATAGATTAATAAGTTTTTTAAAAATTTGCTTTTCCAAATTCTACATTGTATTCATATGCCAGGGACTTGAATATTTCCTATTTCACACTAGAATGAAAATAAAGAAAATGAGGCAATATAAAAAGTAAAACTACATCCATAAATAGCACTATTACTTATATATTTTAATACTAAAATTTTATTAATATAAATGTTTTTGATTCACAGATGAGAAAGGAATGCTTGATTCTGAAAATGATAAGCCTATCAAGGAAGAACCTATGGAGATAGATGAAGTAAAAGCAGATTCATCTGCAAGATGTGAAGAAAATTCTTTCAAAGCAGATGTAATTAATGTCAGTGAGGGTTTTCATCTGAGGACTAGTTACAAAAAGAAAGTAAAATCATCCAAATTAGATGGATTACTTGAAAGGAGAGTTAAACAGTTTACATTGGAGGAAAAACAGCGCCTTGAAAAAATGAAGTTGGAAGGAAAGACTAACATGGGTCCCCTGAAAAGCATGACTGAATCACGTGTATTAATGAAAGCAAAAGAGGGAGGTCAAGCCAACGTGGTTGATCAGGAGAAAACAGAAGGTTCAAATAATAACAGAACAGAAGATCTGATTCAAGAATGTTCACAAAATAATGAAAACTCTAATGTTAGGATTAGTGGCTCTGATGTAATTTATACAGATAAACATTCCACAGAAGGTCAGGTACTAGAAAAAGTATCCATTCAGAGCCCAGAACCAAACTTCCAGAAACAAAATTCTGTCATCAGTGATGTATCCGAACTTGCAGGTGCTGATAAATGTCCAGAACAAGATAGGCTTAAAATAAAAGAACATGATACCCCCAATGTGGATGACCAACCAGTCAGTCAAGATGAAAAAAGTATGTTGGCCACTAAAAAGGAAAATAATTTCCTACCAGTAAATACCACTGTTTCTCTTCCTGAAAGTGTTTCAGAACCGGTGGTTCATGAAAGTACCTGTAACACAGATGTTCCAGCTACCTCTGAAGCAACAGCTTTGGGAGAACAATATGGAAAACAGGCATGTGATTCTGATAATAATAGCACTTTGGAAAAGAGCTCTGAATCTGTATTCACTCAGGACAGTAAGGAGGAAGATATGTTTGCTCCAAACAGCCATAAAAGTAATTTTAAATGCTCCATAGGGAACCAGGAACAAGTTCTTGAAGGGCTAAAGTTAATTTCAGACATGTCTTCCGAAAAGCAAACTCTGGAATCCAGAGAAAGAGCCAGTGGTGACATGTTACACTGTAAAATAGCTGAAGCTAATGGTGAAAAACCAAATCAGGAGCAGAGATTAGAGAGCTCACTGAATAGATGTCATCACCAAATAAATCTAAAGAACATAATTGACAAAAAGAACAGTGAAAATGGAAATACCGAGAAAAAGGGAGAGAAAGAAATAGCAGCTACATTTCAGATTAATGGGAAAGATAATGAATTTAAGCTGTTTTCAAAAGATGAATACATGAATGAGATCTCTGATAGTAAGGTAGGAACTGGTAATGTTGAACCAAAGGTTAATAGTATTAAAACAACTCCTGAACATGAGATCAAGCCATTAATTGTTAAGGAAGCTCCTGTAAAGCCATTCATGAATGGAGATGTCATCATGGAGGATTTCAATGAAAAAAGTAACTTGAACACAAAATCATGTTTACTTAGTTCTTCCAATATTGATGGTAAATACCAAGGTAACATGGAAAATCTAACATTAATCAAAGGAACCAAGTGTATGCAACATTTGGTTGAAAAACACCATTCTACTGAAAAAGCTGCTTCTGTTGATGGTCCTTCAATAGCACCTTCACCATCATGTAAAGAGAGCAGCTCAATTAGTCAGGTAGAAAATATGGAGGTTGAGACCTCAGAAGTTAAAAAAGTTCCCCCATCACCTATTACTTCTGGTGAAGAGTCCAATCTAAGTAGTGATTTCAATGATCAGAATGGTTTGGCTGCTAACAAAATGGAAAATGGCAATGGAAATGCTACAAGAAAAACAGTGATCACAGAAGTCACCACAACAACATCAATGGTGGCCACAGAATCAAAAACCGTGTTTAAAGTTGCAGAAGTATTGGCTTCGCAAGGTGATCGGCAGTCAGTGGTCTCCTCTACTGAAAATCGTGCTATGTCCACTGTAACCACCACCACCACTACTGTGACAAAATTGAGCACACCCACTACTGGCAGTAATGTGGATGTCATCTCTGTGAAGGAACACAGTAAAACTGTTGTTACAACAACTGTCACTGATTCCCTGACCACTGCAGGGGGCACATTAGTAACATCAATGACTGTGAGCAAAGAATATTCTACAAAAGATAAAGTAAAACTCATGAAATTTTCCAGACCTAAGAAGACTCGTTCTGGCACAGCTCTGCCATCCTATAGAAAATTTGTTACCAAGAGCAGCAAAAAGAGCATATTTGTTTTGCCTAATGATGACTTGAAAAAGTTGGCCAGAAAAGGTGGCATTCGAGAGGTCCCTTGTTTTAATTACAATGCTAAACCTGCCTTGGATATATGGCCGTATCCATCTCCAAGACCTACTTTTGGTATCACGTGGAGGTATGTGTTTAAAAAGCATTTGGAGAAATGAGTAAGAGTGGGGATTTTAAAAATACGTTTGAATAAATGAATTACTAAAATCAGACTACAGAACTACATTTTAATTGGTAAACATAGAAATAGTCATGTAATGTATTCTAAAAGAATTCAGCCTCAAAAAGCCAGCATTCACAAACCAGCAAAAGAATTGCTCACGGGTCAGGATATTTGGAACTCTGGAAATTAATCTCGCCTTCACTTTAGGAGAGCAAAAGAAATGTCAAGCAAGGTTGCTTCCATAGTTTAATTTCTCAGGTTTCTGCCATTTATTTTGTACAATGATGAAATTATTCTTATGGAATCAAATTATTATATATTTCTGAAATGTTACTACTTTATTTCTATTAAGTAATGCATTAAATTAATAAAAGTAAGTTGAAATAATTTTGAATTATTAAAAGGAAATCAGTATGCTGGAATGGTAACATCCAGATTTTTTCACAATAAACACTCCTTCAGGTTCTCCAATATTTATTTCCAAAACAACTCTTAATATTTTTCTTGCCCTTTTTAGATTCCTTTGGGGTTTATTTCCAGAAGTACTCCTTATTTAGGAATTTCTTACTCTAGACGTTTCTGGGGACAAATTGTTGGGCATGACTTTGAAGTTTATAGACTCATCATGTATTAGAACTAGAAGGGATCTTAAATGAGCTCATTTAGTTCAATACTCTTATTTGGAGATGAGGAAACTAAGGTCAGTTTGGGCAATTTACCCAAAGTCAGACATTTAATAAATGGCAGAGTTGAAACTACCCTTTTTTTCTAACTCCCAATTCAGGGCTTTCTGTTACACCTTTCATCTGCACTTCCCTCTTACTTGGCTGCTGTGCTTTTTCCCTTTGTCAAATGCTATGTCCTTGAGCTCTTTTTCTTTCCCTTCTCTTTAAAACTCGGAAGGGTAGAGAGTCTACGAAATGGAAACTCTCATATAGTTTTGATTGTTCAGTTAGACGTGCTAGGGTACCAGGGTACATATTAGTTGCCATTAGGAAGCTTTTGTACATAACTCTTTGGGCTTCCATTAATCACAGATGTCACTTGAGTAAGTTATTAAGTAGGCCTCCTGTCTTAAGTTTTCAGTCCTTCATAAGTTAAAGTATTGTTTCCCTTCCCATTAGAACTCGACTAGTCCTTGAAATGGAATACCATAAAATAAGTGCATATCAGAGCTCTATATAGTGTAATTATAATTTATTTCAGTTAATAATATCATCTTTTATTAATTGATAATACTTAACCAAATTTTTTATAGCTTGCCTTTTGATTTGGATTAAAATATCATCACTCCATTACACATTCAATAGAGACAGCTGAAAAGTACAATTTCTCTGCAGGGCCTGCAGTGAAGGATTTGCAGAATCCTGCAGGGAATCAAGGAAAACTTCATTACAATTCATGGATTTGTAGGATTACTCTGCACTTTTCAGCTGTCTTCATTGAGAACGGTCTCAAAAATGTATCCTTGACTGTCCAGCAGGTAACCTCTTTCCCACTGGAAAAGTTACAATGTACAAATATTTGAATTTTTTTAATGACCACCTGGTAGTTGTTGAGGCAAAACTTTGTTCTTAACTAATCTCATAGATGAATATTACGATCTGCTGGAATGCTATTTCTTTTAGCTGCCCAAAATAAGTACTGTTAGTTGCCAGATTTTGAGAGCCTTATTTTACATTGTGTTAAAATACAAATTGTGGGGATAATTGGTATTCATTTATGTAATTTCTATCACTTTTTAAAGCCCTTTTCCACGTTCTCTTTCCAGGTGATTAGGAGACATGTAGATCTTTAAATACATCCTAAATTAAGAACGGGTGGCATGAGACTAATTTTTCCTTATTTGATTAGCTTGGTAAATTAGGGAAATCTGTAGATAAAGTTTACTTAGATTTTAATGCACAGCATTTGATAAAGGTTTTTTGTGCTATTCTTATGGAAGAATAGTAGAGGTATTTGGCCCAGTCAATTGAATTAGATGGATTTCTGAGAACTAGCTGAATGATCAGGACTCAAATAGTAACCTTATAGGTTGGTGTCATTTTGGCAGAACAACTCCAGTGATGCACTGTGAAATTTGTGCTTGGCCTTGTGCCACTTAACATTTTCATCAAATGACTTAGATAAAGGGGGGGGGGGTAATCTTATGCTTTCACATATGTAAATGTCACAAAGTTGAGAGGGATAACTAAAACAGTGGATGACAGCATCAGGATTGAAAAAGATCTTACTAGGCTAGAGTATTGGGATAAATCTAATAATGTGAAGTCCATTAAGTATACGTTACAGTTGGATTAAAAAAATCAACTTCACAAGTACAAGGTAATAGAGATAGAAATCTGTCTGAAAAACATCTCTGAATTTCAGTGGTCTAAAAGTTCAGTTATCGTTTAGTGACCCTGAGACATGGCAGCAAGAAAGCTAATGAGATCTTGGACCACAGTAATAGAGACGTAACATTCACGAATAAGGATGACTGTATTCTATCCCAGTCGGATTGCTTCTGGAATATTGTTAAAGATTTTAAGAGGATATAAATGAACTGGAAACTTTTCAGAAGAGATTTGGTATAGTGAAGGGATTAGTGTCCATTTTGTATGAAACTTGGTGGAACGAAAAGCTTGGAGAAGAGAAGACTTAACTGGGAGAGCATGAAAGTTATCTTCAAGTATTTAAAGGGTTATCATGTTGCAGGTGGGTTGGACTTGCTCTTTTGAGCACTAGAGGGCAGAATTAGAAACAAATTGCAGAGAAGTTGCAAAAAAGGCAGATTTGGATTTGATGCCAGGAAGAACTTGCTAGTGATTAAAGCTGTCCAGAAGCAAAATGGGCTACTTGAAGAAGTAGCCTTGGGGATTTTGCAGCAGAAGCTGTGTGACAGGTTTGAGTGAGGATTCCTTTGGTGTATGGTGTGTTGAGTGTCCATGAGGTCTCTTTTACCACCCTAAGTTTTGTGATAAATAAAATCTCTCAGATACGAATTCATTTACTGAAGTTAAAAGAAAACTCAGTTCTTATTTATTTATACTAACTCCAGTATAATCTAGAAGTTAGAGTTGGTTTGGGAATTCATTCTTATGTTGATATAAGAATATGTCTAAAGACATATGTATGTCTAAAGTTCTGGGTAAAGCATCAGCAAGCTCTGGCATCAGTGCTGGAACATAAAGTAATTCTGCTTGGCATAGTCAGGACTGGCCTATACACAGTGGTTGAACAGATGCAGCTTCAGTGCCTTGCCAGCTTCCTGTCAATGCCCTTTTCCTTTATCAGGTTCAATCCTCTGCCTTCCTTTCCAATTCCTCTGCCTTTTTTTCCTCTATCAACAACTAATCCCCGAACTCACTAAAGTGCTTGGTGTTAAAGTTGCATGGATTTTTCTATTTAAAAAGAGCCTATTTAGAGCAGGTAATACTGAGGTTGTAGGAAGTACATAGGAAGAATACTCCCCCCCTCCCCATTTTTTCCCTAATCATCAGCAACTATTATTACTGATCAGCTTTGATAGCTTTATGTGGAAGCAGCCTCTTCATGGGGAAGAAAAGAGTCACTTACAGGTGGTCTACCCTTACCCCCCATGTAAAGAGATTTCCCAGCTACATCTTCACTTTTGTAAAGAGAGAATAAATGAAGACGATATGCCATCTTGGAAAGGCTGTTAACTCTCTTCTCATCTAGTTCTTCCTGCAACAAAAAGGGGTGTGGGGCTAGACTGGGCAGGTCTGACTTTAATTAAACTGGAGAAGTTTTCAGGTTTTTCAATTTATTCCTTTCTCTGTGCCTTTGCGCAGGCTGCCTCCCATGCCTGAAACACGCTTCCTCCTCTTCTTAGTCAACAAGCATTTTTAGAGCAAACTCTCGGCCAGACACTCTGCTTAGTTATCTGCCTCTTAGAATCTCTGGTGTTCTTCAATGCTCTGCTCAAAACTCCCATATCCTACATAAGGCCTTCCCCCCCACTCCCAACATGCCTTGTATTTATTTTACATAAACTTACATAAGTACTTGTTGTTTTCCTTAATAGAAAGTAAGCTACTTTAGGGCAGGGACTGTTTCATTTTTGTCTTAGTGTTCCCAATACCTAGAGGATAAAAGACTCTTAATAAATTTTGGTTAGTTGGTTCATTTATTCATTACCTAACTTCTTCCTGATTCCAACAAGCCAGGCTATTGAAAAGCTGCTCTTATTCTAAGCTTTCCTGATCTACCCTTTTTCTAGTTGGAGTAGAAAACAATGTAGGATTTTTCCCCCCTCCAGTGTTTTCTTTGGTAGGCTGTATGTTAGGAGCTAACAAAGTAGTCCATGGTAATTAATCACCAGTAGGCTTAATTTAAAGGAGGAAGTGAACAAGAATTGACACTAAGTTCAATTTTTAGAGCTTTTAAACTCTTTCATCTTTATGACATGAAGCACATTGTAGTAATGTAATTTATTTTGATATAAATGTTATAGGAGATACTTTAACTCATATTCATATTAAAATTTCCTTAAATGTTTAGCAGTTTTGCATGCAAATAATTATTTAAACAAGACTCACTTTTGTACCACCATTAGTAACTAATTTAATATTTCTCTAATGACCCACTTTGAGGACTCCCTAGACACTAATGTTTCATAGATGTTGTTGCATTAGGATTATCTGGTATCTAATAGTTGATAGGTGTTAGAGAGCTACAAATAAGATGTCTGTAGATCTTTGAAGTTCATTGGGTTCAGAAAATTTGTATAGCACAACTTTTTTTACTCACTGATCTAAACGCATTTATTTCCTCTGGGTTTGGTCTTCTAAATTTTTCTGTCTTCCTGTTTCATAGTTTTGGTTTTTTGTAATCCATTTTAAATATGTATAATCTTAATATGGAATTAAATTGTGTTGTGCCAACTGTACAATAGATTTATCAATTCATGTGGACCATAAAGTCCCTTTGGCATTAAAAGTTAAATATTTTGAGTTGTCTGTGTAAAGGTATACTCATGAAACCTTTTGCCTATTCCCAAATCAGTATGATTCATCCAATAACATTTATTGATCATCTAATTTATATGAGTCTCTGAGATGTATTATTTTTTTTTTAGGATAAGACAGTCCCAGTGCTTACAGACTTATACACATTATAATATGAAAGAATTTTACAAGAACACAGATATAATGCTGAGTAGAGTATGAAAATATTTTTTATAGTTTACTAAATATTAGAGTTAAAGGAAAGAGAAATCAGTCACCTGGTTTTCTAGGGTAGAAAAATACCTAAAATGTTTGAAGAACTATATTATAGTTACTTAAATAAGATGAGAAAGAACTGAAAAACTCTCTCGTTTCATGAAGTTTACAAGTTGTGGTTTCTTTGGCATTTATTTCAGATACAGACTTCAGACAGTAAAATCGTTGGCTGGAGTAAGTCTTATGTTGCGGTTACTCTGGGCAAGTTTAAGGTGGGATGATATGGCCGCCAAAACTCCTCCTGGGGGAGGGACTACTCGAACAGGTAGTATATTTTTATACATTTTTATTTGTTTAAACTTTAGTATCAAAATTAAATATAATGGTATTTTATTTTAAGCATGTCTTGTGTTTGCTTTAAAAATTGAAATGTTTGTTTTAAAAAATTTGAGTTTTGTAACCTGAAGTTTACTTTGTGTCATCTAATCCTAGGTCTTTCTGTATCTAAATTGTCAATGTGAGTCGTTTATGATGTATGAAACAATGAACAATGTGGATAAAAAAGTTGCTTAAAAAAGGAAAAGTTACTTGTTACTAGGAATCAAACTTGTCTGTAACTAGGATACTCATGCACACTTTATACCTCACTTTGCCAAAAGTTTTCTGTTTCTTCACTCAGTGCTACCAGTTGCCTTCTAGTAACATCCCTTCATTTAGAAACAAGTCCACAGTTATAGAGGAGATGGAAGTTGGCTGCATGTAGCACTTCCTTAGTGATTATGTAGCTTATGATATACATTCTTTTGAACAATAATGTTTCATCATGACTGCTCCAGAAGGGCCTTCCCCTGACCACTCCATATCCTAAGAAACTTTATTCAGTGCTCTCACTCAAACACAACACTCCATTCCCTCATGCTTTCTCATTCTCCCACCTGCTAATGCCTTCCCCTCTGAAATGAGCTCCCATGTATTCTGTATATCTTTTGTATAGACCTAGCACGTAGACATGCTGTCTCCACTATTAAATATTGATTTTCTGGAAGTCGAGACAGTTATTGTCTCTTTTCTCTCCAATGCTAGGTATTATGCCTGGCACATAGTAAGCATTTAATAAATGCTCTTTGATTGATTGGTATAATATAGTTGACAGGGTACTGAGATTAATTCAGTGTATAGGAAAACTTGGATACCTTGATACATGATAGTTCCATTTCACAGAAATACTGTGTTTCATCTGGGTCTGTGAATTGCCCTATACTGGCATTAGCCAACATCTGTACACTGGCAGTATATAATGACTGTCAGATGTTTTATACTTTAGCTTACCTCACTTCTCACTGATCTTCAGTTCTTCTCTTCCACTTTCCCTCAGACTTTACTGTGGCTTTCCTCCTTTTGAAAATATAGACCTTTTGTTTTTACATCATGTTTATTTCCAGATGTATTCCTTCTCTCTCTAGTGAACTTTCCCTTGTAACAAAGGCTAAGAGAGAGCTCAGCAAAGATAACACAACAGTTGACACCCTAGACATGATAGAAGTGATTTTTTAGTAAGTAGTACTTTCCATGTATTTTAAATTGTAATTAATCTTACCTTCATTCAATCTCCATAGAAACATCAGACACAGAAATTACAACAACTGAAATAATTAAACGGAGAGATGTTGGTCCATATGGCATTCGATCAGAATATTGCATCAGGAAAATCATTTGCCCCATTGGTGTTCCAGAGGCTCCAAAGGGTAAGGAATTTTTTAAAACAAATGTGCATAAATATTTAATTGACCTAACTTCCCTTAACTCCATTGGCTCTCATATGAATATTCTTGTATAATTTGTTCATTTAGAAGTGAATCTTACAAAGATTTTACACAAAAAGAATTGGTTTTACATGCATATATATATATATATAAATGTTTTAATTCTTACACTGAATTCCCATTATGTATATAGCCTAACAGGACAGGATAATCTCAGCCAGACAACAAAACTTTTATTTTTTATTTATTTAAGCAATTGGGGTTAAGTAACTTGCTCAAAGTTACATGGCTAGTCATTATTTATGTGTGGGTGCTCATTTTCTGAGGCTGGGACCAAAACCATCCCAGGTCATCCTGACTCTGGGGCCGGGGCTCTTACTCACTGAGCCACCTAGCTGCCCCAAGACAACAAAACATTTGAGCAGTGTACAAATACTTCTACAGGCTCTATGTAAGATATAGAGAATTATACTATATTAATAAGTCAACAAAGAAGATATCACATCAATGTGTGTCATTGTCAAATTTTATCAGATGTTAAGACCTGTAAGAAACAGGAATATATTTGGGGATGTCAGAAGAGGTGAGAGTCACATTACAGAAAGACTTACTGAAATAACATAAAAGTGATACAGAATGCTAGGGCAAAATTACATCTCTTTGGAACTAATCAGGGAAGGCTTCACAAGTGGCAGTTCATTTGTTCCTTGAAGTGTCGGGATGATTTCAATAGCTGAAAATGTTTTGGGAGGAGAAAACCTAAAATAAAATGAACAAAAGTGCAAGAGTGTGAATATAAGGTATTGACTGACAGCAAAAGAACATCCACTAGCAATATTTAAAGTTATATGGTTTAATATGTCTTGATTGCTTTTCCGTCCAAAGAAACTCCTACACCTCAGAGGAAAGGGCTTCGATCAAGTGCACTGAGGCCAAAGAGGCCAGAAACACCTAAGCAAACAGGCCCTGTTATAATTGAAACCTGGGTAGCAGAAGAGGAATTGGAGTTATGGGAGATCCGGGCATTTGCAGAAAGGTAATTAGATAAGTAATTGTTGATCATGTAATAAAGAATTATAATTTTAATTTATTAAGTATGTCTTTGTTAATTTATTCTATATGTTTTTTTAAATGGTAGATATTTACTCATTTAGTTCTTTTGAAGAGCTTATACTTTGAAGTTATTGACTTAAATTTTCTATTTTGATTATGGTCCTATTTTTAATTTTTGTAGCATTTTAAAAATCTTTAATGTTTGGCACTTTTGTCCATGATTATCCAAGTAGCACTTAATGTTAAAAACCTACAAGTATAGTGATCTGATATATTTTTCTTTTTTTTTCTTCAGAGTGGAGAAGGAAAAGGCGCAGGCAGTTGAGCAGCAGGCTAAGGTTAGTGAACAGAAGAAGGCCGAAGAGTTCAAGGCCCAAATGGAGGCTCAACTAAAACAGCAACGATTGGCTGCCCAGCAGGTGGGGGAGCTGTTACTAGTCCCACCTGTCAACGAATTTGCATCATTACCCAAAATGCATGCATACAAACTACAACATTGAGTACTGGGACTGTGGTGTTTGGTTTGAAGTAGCATTTGTTTGTATGAATGAAACACTCAGTTTCACCATATGAAAACAATCCTTGGTTCACTAATGTACATCTATCTGAATAATGTACAAAATCAGAATATTTTTGTTCTCTTTTTTAACCTGCTAGTTTTATAAAGGTTTTTTAGTAGCTTTCTAAGACCCAGTTTCTCTGTTAAGAAGAACATACAAAAACTACCATACCAGAAAAATTCTGTATTCTATTGAAGATCTAAATAAATAAGCCAAATGGCTTACAGAAAAACAAATCTTACTGAATCAGTTAATTATTTCTTACTATGAGACCGCTGTTTAGCCAACACTGATCAGCCAGCACTATGTAGTACTATGGGACTATCATAGTTCAAATGGTGTTTGCTAATAGGAATGATATAAATTATTCCCCTCCCAATAGGATATGTTGGTCTTTTGGAATTTTGTCTTTCAAAGTGAAAATAGTATTCTTCCAACTTTCGTTATTTTATTTCTTTTTGGTTTTCTATATCTTTAGCATCTCCTTGAAAGTAATTATCTTGATATGGTTTTGTGTACAGTAGTTACCTTAAAAAATGGACACGTTTATATTTAACAGAGTACAAGCAAAAAATTCACAAACCAATAACAACAAGCTATTGGAAACTTTGAGCATATTATTGTGACTAAAGTATGGCAAGTGTCTGTTTTTGTTGATCCAGCAGTCTGAAAGATCATAATGTAAGAAGAACCAGACTAAATGCAAATAACTTAACATTTATTTGTGTTTCTCATCACTTTTAAAAGTGATTTTTTTTTAACACAATAGTGTAGGAAGTCTAGAAAAGATCTTTATATGTTTCAGCTTGACTGAATGCAAATATGATATTGACATGCATTTTATAATTTGATAAATTAGTATGGAAATTAAATGAATATGATTTGCAGTTTCATCTGGGACCATTCCATCAGTAAACAGCAGTGTCTTAATGAGATTACTAATGCCAGTTGTAATTTTAAATGTTTATTTTCAGACTGAGAATTTTCTGAAGAGTTTATTCATGTGGAGAAAATTTCTACCATTTGAGTTTCCTGTTATTTGAAGTAGACCTTGGCTTTTGAAAAATAAATAAGATGGATAGCTAGAATCAGATAGTAAATGGGTCATATTTTCAGGTGTTTGATACTTTACAAAAGGAATATTTGAACTGAGGTTCTTAGCTTAAGAAGGAAACTAATTTGGGGACCTTTGAGCCTATCTGATTTAGAAAACTGTCTTACTAATTTTTATTTCCTTTGCTAACTTTTGTAGAAACGATTGGAGCAGCAGAAACAGCTACCAACAGTAATTGCAGCCTCTACCACTGTTACAACAAACAGTACCACCAACACAGTCTCCACCCCCCAGAAAGTTGTGGTAGCCCCTATAACTGGCCCAGTTACCACTGGAACCAAAGTGGTACTCACAACTAAGGTTGGATCTCCAGCCACAGTGACATTCCAGCAGAACAAGAACTTCCATCAAACATTTGCTACCTGGGTTAAACAAGGCCAGTCAAGTTCAGGTAAACAGTTGTTATTAAGTGAACGATTAATTTTAGTTCAGAAAAATGTGTTCCACTTCTACCTACGGAAATTAAATATTGTTTGGAAGTTAGCATTTCTCTAGGCACTGTTTGAATAAACAAGCCTCTTAAAATCTAGGTAAGCTGGTACTTAATGTCAGATACATTCTGTGATTGGTCCCATATTCAGTGTCTTCTCATCTTGTTAACACCTACTAAAGCTTATATCCTACCAACATAAATAATCTCTCAGTTATTAGCTGATACCTTCTCTTGCCCTTTTGCTATTTCATTTATAATACAATGAATCATTTAATGTTAGTCCGGGGGGAGTTTTGAAGGAGAGAGGGGAGAATTGACTTATTCAAGATCATATGTCTGTGTAGCTATAAAACCTAAATGAGAAATAGTCTTTTAATCTTCTAATCCAGAGCTCTGTCTTATTCATCCTTTTTCAACTAGCTAAGACCACCTAAGCCATGTCTATATATACACAATTTCAAATGGAGCATCATCAGAATTGAGAATAAGTGGTAAAACCTGAGATTGTACTGCTACTTGACAGAACTGAGATAAGACACCACCCCTACCCCTGACCCTAGTCTTCAGACTGACCAACATGGTCATGGCAACATGCCAACATAAATGTTTTCACTTTGATACTTTGAAGGAGCTTTAATTTCAAAAGTGTAAGTCCTGTCTGCAGCACTATGGACTTTACCCAATCTAGCCCTGTCTGATGTCTGCTCATGGTTTCCTGTAACCTTCCGTGGAGAATCTACCAATATTCTAGAGGCCTTCCTCTTGTTCTTTTGATATTTCAGGGTTGACATTGTACCACTCCAGCTCTCCCATCAGCTGTTTCTCATTCTCTGTACATCAGTTTACTCCTTTTTCTTCCCAAACGTATTCTTGATACTGTCTTTTAAGCCACTTGTGTCATGCAGGGCCCCACTGGTAAGATGTTGCATCCTGCCTACATACACTATGTCATTATACATCGTTTTTTAAAATTGGAAGCCCTGAATCTTCTGAGATTGTGCTATTCCATTGTTCACAATCATCCAGCATCATTGAAATGATATCATTATCAATAAGGGAGGGGATTGGCTTTTGTGGTATCAAGCTGTGCTTGTTTCCCAGCTGTGAATTAGTCCAGTCACTTCTAGCTCATCATTACTGTAGCACTTTTGTGTACTTGAATTCTTCGCCCATCCAGCTATATGTAAAATCTGGATAAAAAGGTGTTCTTGTGTTTTCAGACCCTTTATTTTTCTATTGGGATGATTCATAGGATCCTGGATCTAGAATTTGAAAGAACACAAGAGGTCATCCTGCCCAACCTTGTCATTTTACAGATAAGGATACTGAAGCCCACAGAGGTTAAGTGACTTGCCCAATGTTACACAGGTAGTAAGTGGCAGAGCTGAGATGTGCAGTCACGTCCTAGCAGTCCAGTTATCCCTCTTTCCATTTTGACCACAGTCTTTCATATCACTGTGGATTTCATTGGGAGAAGGGGTTGTAGTATTCTAAATTCAGTCTAATTCATACAAAATAGAATTTTAGAACACATCATTAACAGAACCTTTTGTTGGACTTTTTTAGAGGACAGTTTCATGGCTATTGAACATCCAGATCTCTATCAAGAAGAACTGGTTTGGTGTTGATATTGTGTTGTTAGATAAAAGCAGTCTCTGGCATCACATCTCTTATGGTTTCTGGTTGATGAAACACCTTGCTCTACCTAATCAGATGCTTTCTTAAAATCAGTAAATAGCACTAGGATGTTTTCTATACCTCACTCATTAGTTTGATTGTAAACATGTGGTCCTCTATAGAAAATTTCCTGTGAAAGCCTGCTCCTTCCTTTCTCACATTTTCATCAAGGATGTATTTCTCTTCATGCAATACATTTCATTTCTTTTTAAAAGCATATGCAGAGAGAGACAGAGAGAGAGAGAGAGAGAGAATGAATGTGTACACACACACACACACACACACACACACACACACACACACACACTTCCAAGAAGTATGCAAGGTTTTGGCCATTCACATTCTTTAGTTTGAACCATATTTTCCAACATATTTTCACCAACTTCCCCTTTTTCCTTTTTCAAAGTGTGGTTGCTGAGTATTTAATTTTGTTTTGACTTAATTGGAAGGAGCTTGTCAGGTTCTTCTTCAAACTTCTCTAACATTTTATCCTCAGCACAGTTGTTGGTATATAAGTTGCAGTAATCTTCATAGTGACTGGTCATTTGCACTCATGAACATTGCAGCTGCAGAGTGAGATGATTAAGAAATAATGTTTCTTGTTTCTTTGGTTATATGATGAAAGATGAGACCACCTATATAATTTATTTTAGCCTCTTCTCTCAGGAGAAACTTGTCATCTTTTCACTTAATTGCAACTTTTTGTAGCTTCTAATTTAATACATCTTGAGAATGTTGTTACTAATATGATTTGGTTCCTCTAGTAGCATATAAGCCTTTTCATTGTTAGACAAAATCACAAATTGAGAATACCACCAGTTGAATTAATATTTGTAAGCTGTATAAAAAATAGGATACTTAGCAAGCTCTTTCTGTTAACTCCCATTGCAATAGTAAAAGAAGCCAGGTGGGATCTGGAGCTTTGTATTTGTTATGGGAGGAGTATTTTCTCTTTAAGTTCATGTGGTTGGTAAATGCTGCCAGATATATTTACAACACAAAAATTATAGAGGTAAAAACTTAGGTTTTTTTATTTTGTTCAAGCATAAGTTCAGACTTCAGAGATAACCTGAACCACCCCTATTAGGAGTCTCATAAAACCCTCTTATAGGCAAAATTATGTCAAAGTGATAGAGAAATCATTCTTTTACACATTACAGTCTTGTACATGCCTTTTAGGTAATAAAAGTTAAAGAGAAGATAATCAATCCATAATACCATATTTCCTTCAGTGTCATAAAAGTTGAACAAATTTTGTGAAACAGAGTCATAATCTCATATGCCCCCTAAGGAAGCAAACCTTTTCAAACAAACTTTATAGGTAAACTAATGTTACAGATTAAACTTTTAATTTAGAGGTTTTACAAACAGGCTGATAAAGGGAGGATATTGAAATGTCACCAGAATAACCAAGGAGACTTGGCGTCAGGGAAATCTTTCTTTTAGCAGTTAACTAGTTGGGCTAAGAAATAACTCAGTCACTTTGCTTGCCTTTGGCTTATGTCTGAGGAGTCTCAAACCATCTTTCATTATTTCATGTGTCAGATTTTGATCAGGGAAGGTAATAGGAGACAGACTTTTGGTTAACCAAAATTTGAAAGAAAAAAAAATGGCCCCAAGTCCTGAATAATAAAAGGAAAATTTCAAAACCCATACCATATTTTTTTTTATCAGTTTCATTAGTTTGATTTTTTAATTATCACCAGGGATAAGCTTCTCAAGATTTAGTAGAGCTGGTACTTAAAGGCAGGCACATACATAGCTGGGCTTTTTTCCTTTGGTAGGATCTACCAAAGCTTATGCTTGACCGGCATAACCTTTGAAATCCCAGACTTACTTTAGTAGAAGGAATATTTAAATAGCTGAAATGTAAAATCGAAATAAAAGGTATATTTAAAGAAATGAAAGGGCAGAAACTTCTTGTAAGTATACAAATATATCATTTTATGCCTTGGAACTTCTTCCTAGAAGTGACTATATATTGCTGGTTGTCTTAAATCTAAAACTTATTGAATGTCTTATACCCTAATAGCCACCAGCACAGCTGCTACATCTGCTACAACCATTGCCAGCACAGGTCAGACGTTCCAAATTACAGGCAGCCCAGTTACTATGGCAGGAAAAGTAATTACCAAACTACCGCTTCCTGCAAATAGCAAGATTGTTGCTGTAAATGTGCCAACAACTCAAGGAGGTAAGGAAGAAAAGTTGTAAAGACCTTTAATTCATGTTTATAAATAGTTTTGCCTTTATTTTCTTTCCTCTGTTCTGTGTTGTTGGGTCTCATAGTCTGTGTATCCCACTGTAACCTTTCCAATTTGTAATTACTTCAGGGAAACCTAGCAGCACCTGTGTATTGTTAATGAATTCTTAATTTTTTTCAAGGTGTTGTTCAGGTTCAACAGAAAGTCCTGGGTATCATTCCATCAAGTACAGGTGCAAGTCAGCAAACCTTTACTTCATTCCAGCCAAGAACAGCTACAGTCACTATTAGACCAAACACCCCAGGCACTGTAGGTACCACAAGTAATTCACAGGTAAGACTTCTTTTCTGAAGTTCCCTCATTTTTCATTGTGGTCAAGCACAGTGGGTTGGGTTTTTCAGAGTAGCCTAACCCAGGCTCTCATTTTCCCTTACCTATTACTAATTAATCTATGAAAAATCATTGTTCTGAAAAATCTGTTCTTCTATTTGTTAGATTTCTAAAATGTGAGACATTAATCATTAAACAGTTAAACACTAGCCATTGACCCAGATGGACTTTCATTTAGTATCAGTAAGTATGTTCCTCTGAATAGTAAGTGTTAAATTAGGAATTTTTTTAAGAAAATTTTCCTTTTATTATAGCCTTACAAATTTGCACTGGATCATCTGTGCTTAAAACATGCTGTGGGCAAGTAAGAATTTGAAAAATAAAAATAAATTATAACCCACAACATTATATCTGTATTTAATTAAGCACTTGATATATACATATATGTGTGTATACACATGTATATCAGATGCATCATTTTTTGTGACACTGATAATTGGTTAGATAGGAAGGTAATCACAGAGACTTTTCTGAACATTTTCTTAACCTAAGACAAAACTGAATTAATGCATTCTGTAGTTTCTTCTTTCATACTACAAAGGAACATCTGATTTCTTACTTTAATTTCTTACTCCTTTGACTGGTAGCTGTAATCTGCTCAGAGGAAAAATGGGAGCCTCATATTGCTTTTCCATAGTACCTAGAAGCTAGGGATAGTTTTGAGTATGACCTTCATTAGGTCTTGTAACTTTCCTTTAGACCATTGTGTGTCTCGGTGGCAAAAGAACTTTATATGAAGTAGTTTAAATTGGGAACTTTGAGATTATTCTCAACAGAATCAAACACATTATCAAGAAGAAGAGTAAAAAAAATTTGTGGGGTTTCTTTTTTGTTTGTTTGTTTTTCAAAAATAAAAGCATTATTCAAATGTATTCAATAAGAATTAATGTAATATCTGGGGACATCTGACATTTCTCCAGAGATTTCTCACATTTTACCAAGCATAGTATACTTAGAAGATCTTGAGTTCAAAAATCATCATACCTGAGTCTTGAAAAACATTTGAATTCATGTCCCCTTTGTGTCATTGATAGGTAATCACAGGGACTCAGATCCGTCCTGGTATGACAGTGATTAGAACACCACTCCAACAATCAACCCTAGGAAAGACAATTATTCGAACACCTCTGATGGTACAGCAAGGTATTCTTCCAGCCAGTAGGTTCATTTTTATTTTTAAGTATATGAAATCCGTCATATTCTGTACTACTGATCATTCTCCATAATAGAAAATTACAAGTTAGTATTAATATTTCTCTTTAAGTGCTTCTATTGTGATCTTCAAAAAAAAAGCTGGATTATTAAATTTCAAAATTTTGATATTGCGTGAAATACTGTTAAATGATAATTAGTAATTTGTAAATTGTAATGAATTAAAAGATTTATAAACTATCTACAGATATAAAATAGTTTCTGAATTTATAATGCTGGAAAAAAATTACCTGCTTGCCATCTCTTCTAGCTAAAGTGAAAGAATGGGGCAACAGTGGTACGTTAAAGGATATTGAGCAGCTACTGCTATTGAACTCCTGTTTGCTAAGCTAGCCCCAGAACCAGAAGGACCCTCCTGGTACAGTTACTTAATCTGCTGTGTCTCACCCTCAGTTTAGTTCTGTTTAAACTTCAGTTTGTGTGAACTGATTGTAAAAATCAAACCGGCTGCTTAGTCAGCTATTCCTGAGGCCTCCACAGCAGCACTGTTCCAGGGCTTTACTCTGTTATGGAAGCACGGGCATGAATCTAGACTGTTTTTATTGTTGTTGTTCCACTTTTGCTGTTCTCTCTTTTTTTTCTTTTTAAATGTTGTGTCTGTCTATCTATCTATCTATCTTTTTAACATTATGATTTCCTAATGTTTCCTCTATCTACTTCCTGTGATAGAGCCCTCCCTTGTAACAAATAACTACAGTCAGGCAAAACAGAGCAACACTATTGACCATGTATACAATTGTATACCCTATTCCCTTGCACTGGTTCACCACCTCTCTAGCATTCTTTACTCTGAAGTCGTCATTTGTGAGCCTTGATCCTTGAAAGCTGCTAGTAAAGCTCATGCCCTGGTAGGTTTTACCAAACTTAGAAAGCCTTCAATTCGTGTACATTCTCAGTGACAGATTGCCAATTACTGCCTATTGCCTTGAGCAAGTCATTTAATCTGAATGTCTGGGCCTCCATTTCCTCATCTATAAAATGAAGTGGTGGAGGTGGTTCAGATTGGATCACCTCCCAAGGACTTTTATCTCTAAAGCCCTCCATAACTGTATCTGTGATCTGAGGATCAGTTTAGGAAAGTAGAGAGAGTTTTATTATCAGTACATTGACCACTCAGTAATAAACATAATAATAATAATAAATAAAAAATCATGGGAACCCAAGAAACACAGAAAAACACAAAATGATGTTCAGCCTGTATAGCATTTTCAAAGTGGTATTGGCAGAGTAAGTGGCAGGAAAGAGGCTGAGGGGTTAACAATGCCATGGTTCTTAAATCATCTATATGTGTTAATTTAACTGTTGGTACTATAATGAGAGCCATTGGCCAACAAGCTGATATGCAACTGGAGGAACTGAAACATAACAATATGATACTTTTGCTATATCTGAAACCAGAAAGCATAGGGAAGTCACCACTAAGTAGAAGGGTAACTCCTAGGTTCTCCTGGCCAGTCCCTTCCAGTACTAGAAATATGATTTTGTGATCTATTGAAGAGGATGAAGAGAAATTCTATTAACTTGACAGGATGCTTCAAACCAGATCTACATATACAGTGATACTTGGAAACTTCAAAACAAAGATGGTGACAAAAGAGGACAGTGAGAAATATGTTGGAAAACATGGTTTGGAATTAAGAAAGGAAAGAAGTCAAAGGCTTGAGGCTTTACACAGCAAGCATCAATCATGTAATGTAATAGAATGTAACATAGCATAGCATACAGGAAGTAGTTGGTTAACACTTCATTTCCAAATCAAGTGTCTATATGTCCTCATATCATATACTTGTTATATTGCAAGTAAGAATCATCACCCAGATGAAAGGAGTAAAATTAAAAGATGATACATGTAAGTACAGCTCCAACCGGACACTGATTATGAAAACAATGGGTCCTGAATTAGAAAGAAAAGCCATTCGAAACCAGTTATAACCATTTCCTATAAAAGTCTAACTGATATAAAATAGTCACTACTACAAAGAGACCAAAAGGGCACACACCTTGAAAAGCCATCAAACAAGCAAGAGACTTGGCAGTTAAAAGGAAACATGGGTTTGGAATATAAACTTATTTGAAAATGTTATAATAGGTAATAATAGAAGAGTATAAGCATTATCATCTGGCAAAACAGCAAAGAATGATGCAAGGGAAAATGAATCTACCAGATTATTATCAGAATATTTATAGATAAAACTATAAGGAAGAGTTGAAAGAAATGAAAAACAGATTAGTTCTGTATCATGAGTTCTTTTCATTCTTATGGTAACAGAATTGCCATGTTTAGTAGATTATCATCACCTTAGTACTCTATTACTATGTGATCTAATCTTTCAATAAGCGTTTATTAAACACACACTATCCTAGGTACTCTTAACTGCTGTTTATATAAATATAAAGAATGAAACAATTGCTCCTCTGATGTAGCTTACATTCTAACAGGAGAGAGCACCTAAAGTAGAATCAGAAATTGTAGCTGGACCAGATTAGGTACACATAAAATAAGTTCATGCTGAAGGAAATACAATTCTTAAAGCATTGAGAGGCTGGTTTTTTAGATATCTAAAAGAGAGGATGGCGTGTAAATACATTTCTTATTGTACCAAGCACTGTTTGAAAAGCTGAAAATAGAAATAAAAAAGTAAGACAATTTCTGCCTTCATGTAGGGGACATATAGAAGGATTCAGCTACAGGGCATATGGCCCAGTGATTTAGAAGGCACAGCAGTAGAGTAAATGCTAAGACCTAGTTGTTCAACATCTTACTGAAAGAATTCTAATTTTACATCATTGAAGTATTGTGAACAGCCATTGATTATTGAGAAGTGTGAGGTAGACCCAGGAGTTGCAGAGAAGCAGGGTTCTGGGTTACCTCAAGCAGGAATGGGATGTTGGCCAAGGTGTGCCGGAGGCTGGGATGCAGTGGGGATGGTGACAGCATCTACCAGGGAAAGATAATTAAGCACCTAGTAAGAACTGGGAAATGCTTGGGGCATAGAAAGGAAAGGGCTGTCTATAGCCTGTTCCTTCTGGACCCTTAGGACCTCATTGAGATCTAGAATGATTTTCAAACTACCTGATAGAGGAGAAGGATACTCAGATGGGGAAAAATCACATAGTTTATCATTACCCCAGAAATAATGAAAAGGACCTTTGTAGAAACTTGCTGATCTCTAAAAGATTTTAAGAGTATCAGCAGAAAAAATATACTAACAACTAACATTTGCCTAGCGCTCACTTTGAAAATCATTTAGCATATAATACCTCATTTAATGCTCAGAACTTGCGTGAGGTAGGTGCTGTTATTTTCTCCATTTTATAGATGAGGATATTAAAGCTGACAGGAGTTTAAGTGACTCCCCCCCACCCACCCAAGATCTCACAGCTTGTGAGTACATAAAGTGATATGCAAAGCTGAGGTCTTCCTGATTTTAATAAATACATGAAATGAAACATTCACAGTTTTTCTAGAGCAGGTCATTTTTTTTTCTTACTTATGGCTTATCTAGCAATTTATTCTTTTTTTTTTTTAATTTATGTATTTACTTTTAGTTTACAACATTCAATTCTACAATCCCTTGAGTTCCAAATTTTCTCCCCCTCCCTCTCCTTCCGCCCTGCCTCCACCCCAAGGTAGCATGCAATCAAATATAGGTTCTACAAAACCTTCACATTAAACATTAGTCAAGTTGTAAAGAAGGGTTATAACCAATGGAGTGAACAATGAGAAAGAAAGGACAAAACAAAACACAGAGAGAGAGCAAGTAGTTTGCTTCGATCTGCATTCAGACTCTGTAGTTCTTTCTCTAGATGTGGATATCCCTTTCCATCATGAGTCTTTTTCTTTTTCTTTTTTTTGGAGGGGGGAGGGCAGGGCAATTGGGGTTAAGTGACTTGCCCAAGGTCACATGGCTAGTGAGTGTTACATGTCTGAGGCCAGATTTGAACTCAGGTCCTCCTGACTCCAAGGCCGGTGCTTTATTCACTGTGCTACCTAGACTCCTCTATCATCAGTCTTTTGTAGTTTTCTTCTAATCTTGTATTGCTGAGAGGAGCCCAGTCTTATCAAAGTTGGTCTTCACACATACAACGTGTCTGTAATTGTGTACAAAGTTCTCCTGGTTCTGCTCTTCTCAGTCAACATCAGTTTATATAAGTCTCTCCAGGTTATTATGAAGTCTGTCTGCTCCTCATTTCTTATAGTACAATAGTATTCCATTACATTCATATACTGCAACTTTTCTCGTCCAGCCTTTCCCCAATTGATGGGCATCCAATTCTTTGATTTCCAGTTCTTTGCCACCACAAAAAGAGCTGCTATAAATATTTTTGTAAATGTGGGTCTTTTTCCCATTCTTATGCTGTCTTTGGAATACAAACCTAGAAGTGGTATTCCTGGGTCAAAGGGTATGCACTTATTTATAGCCCTTTGGGCATAGTTCCAGATTGCTCTCCAGAATGGTTGAATCAATTCACAACTCCACCAACAATGCATTAGTGTTCCAATTTTTCCACATCCTCTCCAGCATTTGTCATTTTCTTGTTTTGTCATGTTAGCCAATCTGACTGGTAAGATGTAGTACCTCAAGAGTTGTTTTGATTTTCATTTCTCTAATCAGTAGTTATTTAGAGCATTTTTTCATATGATTATAGATATATTCAATTTCTTCCTCTGAAAACTGCCTCTTCATATCTTTTGATCATTTATCAATTGGGGAATGATTTGTATTCTTATAGATTTGACTCGATTCTTTGTATATTTTAGAAATGAGTCCTTTATCAGAGACACTGGTTGTAAAAATTCTTCCCCAATTTTCTACCTCCCTCCTAATCTTGGTTACATTGGCTTTGTTTGTACAGAAGCTTTTCAATTTAATGTAATCAAAATTATCCATTTTGTATTTTGTAATGTAGAGCAGGTCATCTTTACAACCATACAGTTGACGTGAGAGAAATAGAAAATATAATATCTTGCTGTATCTATTGATTTCTTTTTGTAATATTTGGCTTATTACAGCAAAATTCAACCTTAAAAGGTCCCTTCCAACAAAAAATGTCTCCCATGCATGCATTCATAAAAGATGTCTTCTCAGTGGAAGCACAAAGTTCGGTTCATCGATTTCCTGCTACTCCATATCAAGCAGAACATAAAACAGGAAGACAGATGTTCACCACTGTCATAAAAGATGTTCTGAACAGATTGCACATGGAAAATGGATTTCCTTTAGGTGGTAAAGTCTTTCAAATGTTCCTCCTTGAAAATTATATAGTGATGATTGCATCAAGCCCAAGAATATTAAAAAGCCTCCTCAGTGAAATCCTTCGCCATTTAAAAGCTAGAACCTAACACACAAAGGACCAACTGGATGAAGAATGCCTTTTGTCCAGATGATGACAGGCAGTTGTTGTAGGGTAACTTTTGAGGTATTCAGACAGACACTGGATCAAGAATGGTCTAAGCTCAGAATTTAAAGGAGGATGAGAGTAGCTGGATTGTTTGGGAAATTTCACTGTTTTTTTCAAAGATGTCAAGCTGCTTTCTGATTCAGAGCACCATCTTTTTAACTCTAGTATTCTTCTGGTCATATAAATAGACTGAGAATCACATAATCTAAAAATTAAAATTGTCAGTGACCAAAAAGGCAGTGCATGGATGTAAGCACACTGCAGAAAATCAATCAGTAAACATTTATCAGATGCCTTCAGTGTGCCAGACACTGTGCTAAAAATGAAGTAAAAAGCAGTCCCTGCTTTCAAGGAGCTTACCATCTAATGGAGAAGACAACATGTAAGCAATTATATATATCAAAGGAAGCTATGTACAGGATCAGTAGGAAGGGAAGTACTGGAATTAAAAGGTTGGGTAAAGCTTCCTGTAAAAGGTAGGATTTTAGTTGGTGCTTAAAAAGGAGTTGAGGGAGATCAGTAGGTAGAAGGGGAGATCATTCCAGGAATGAAAATGGCCAAAGAAAATGCTTAGAACTGAGTATCTTTGATGATGTCTGTATACTGCTTTTACAATGAAGTGATATAAAAGATAATAGCTGGGAAATGTACTATTGAAGAGTAGAAAGGCCTGTGATACAGTGACCAATTCACCAATACCTTCTGCTTCTTTGACTAGAGAGCAGAAACACAAAGCTCCAGGACCTCTGTTTTAAGAGGGAGTTCAGCACAGTTTTTTCTCCCCTTTTTATATTACCTGTGCTGCTTTTGGACTTCTTCAAAACTCTCCATCCTCCCTGCACTCTCCATCCCCCAACTTTTCAGTTTCTTTTTAGGCATTGTAATTTCGCCATTAGATTATGAACTCTTTGAGGGCAAGGACTATTTGTTTTCACTTATATTTGCATCCTTAGCACTTAGTGGGCAATTAATAAATGTTTATTGATTGATAGTGTGTGGGATAATGGATGGAGAGCCTAAATGCTTTGGTGACCACAGAAAAGAAACAAATTAAAATAAGGTCCTCTCTCTTATCCTGAAGGACCCCAAAAAATAACCATAAGCTGACACTGGCAGTAGAGGGGCTGCACCAAGAAAGGCATCACCACCTCAGGCAAACATCAAGCCTGGAAGAGAGTAATTGTACTAGAGCAGCTGGAACAAGCTCTCATAAATGAACCTGAACTTAGTTCATGCTCTGAAGGAAAGTCAGAAACCACACACGAAGGCAGGACCTGGCTATCCACATGTCAAAATGTTTAGAGTTGCAACAGGAGGCAAGGTTAGCTCAGTAACTAAGAAGCAATGCCAAGAAAATTGTGCAAGAGATAGTAATAATTGTGATCTCTGGCATTCTACTTGCCCCTCTCAGAACTGAAGAAAGGGATAAAATCAACTGATTAGGGATCATACAACAAGAAGACACTTTCTAAGAGCTCTGTCTCCAATTGATCACTTGGAGATTTGAGACAAAAAATTGGAACATAGGATGGGACCTAATTACTAGCCAGCCCATGCAGATGAACAGCATCCATATTACAGAAGGGAAAGGATCACATAAGGACTTTGCAGCCCATCTAACAATGCCAGAGGTAACTGTCCCCACAACAAAAATCCTAATCCCAAAATCTGAGACAGAAAATAATGATTAAACATATTAAACACTAAATTCAATGAAAGAAACTGTGCAGTAAGACAAGCCCAACAGGTAAACCTAAAAGAAGAAAATAATCCTACAATTAAAAGCAGAATCTCAGATAGGAACAAATGCCTTGGCCACAAGTATGAAAGTGTCTTGGAGAAATGAAGTAAGTGGTAAAAGCATGTGATTAGAGTTTGGTGGGATTGGGAGAGAATCAAAAGAGTAAATGGCTTAGAAGGTACAAAATCTTTATTCAAGAAGTGGATTCTTTTTTTTTTTTTTGCCTTTTTTGGAGGGCAGTTGGGGTTGTGACATGCCCAAGGTCACACGGTTAGGTTTTTGTGTGTGTGTGTTAAGTGTCTGAGGCCGGATTTGAACTCAGGTCCTCCTGACTCCAGAGCTGGTGCTCTATTCACTGTGCCACCCAGCTGCCCCAGGAAGTGGATTCTGAAAAATAAAATGGAGAAAACAGAATTCAGTGACTCTGAAACAGAACACAATCTTAGAACAGAGTCACAACATTTTTTTTTTAAGCAATTGGGATTAAGTAACTTGCTCAAGGTTACACAGCCAGTCATTTCTGTGTAGGTGCTAAGTCTGAGGCCAGAACAGATCCCAGGTCCTCCCAACTCCAGGCCGGCACTCTTACTCACTTCGACACCTAGCCGCCCCCAAAGTCAAAACATTTTTTTAAAAATAAAAGAAAATGTCGAGTATCTACTATCCAAATGTCAAGAATCTACTAGAAATCCAACAGGACAAGGAGAGAGAATTTAAGAACCATTGTATTATTTGAAAATGATGACAAAAAAATGAAACTTGGATATGATATTTCAAAAAATCATGAAAGAAAACTGCTCAGATCTATATAAATTAGAGGGCAAATTGAAAGAAGAATCCACCAATTGCCTCCTGAAAAAAAGAACCAAACATAAGACACCCAGGAATTTCATAGCCAAAATCCAGAACTTCCAGTTCTAAGAAAAATGCTTCAACTAGGAAGAGTCCAAGTACAAAAGGATTACAGACTGTATTGTCCAACACTTTGTAGCAAGCATAATAAAGGAGGAAAAATCTTAAAATACAATATTCCACAAAGATGAACATATTACAACCAAGAATAGTTTACTCACAAAATTCAGTATGATTCTATTGGGGGTAGGTAGGTGGAGATGGACCTTTAGTGAAACAGAGGTCTTCTAAAGCAATCTTGAGGACAGGTACAATGATAGTAGAAATTCTGAATTGTAAGCATAAGGATCAAAAGAAATCTAGATAGTAAATACATGTGGGCAATTGCAAGGGATTAAATGAGGAAATGCTTCCATTCTACTGAGGGAAAAGTATCTCTTTGAAATCCTGTTATCTTTAGGGGGGGGTCAGAGAAATTAAATAACACCATCAGAGGGCTTGTGTATGGTTTTGTTCTATTTTGCGGTTTTAAGAAAGGAAAGAAAAAGGAAAAGGAAGAAATGAGAAAGGAAGAGGAGGAAATTACTATTTCTTATGAATGGGGTGCCTAAGAAAAGAGTAGACAGACATGGAAGAATGGGCAGGGGAGTAGGCAACTCAAAATCTCACTCTTTGCCAAGTCAGGTAATTCAGGTAAAGAGATGTGCCTGAGCGGGCATACACACACGCGTGCTCGCACACACGTACAGGTTAGTATAGAAATACCTTAAATTAGGAAAAAACAGGCAACAGAAAGAGAAGGGGTGGTATAAGGAGATCTACTCTCCTATTCAGGGAGGGGCAGTAGTCAGAACAAGCAGATCAGTTTAGGGTTGGTCAGGAACAGGGAGATTATAACAGAAAGTAAATAATCAGATCAAGGTTTAGGTTTGATGAAAGAAGGATTAAAAACAGACCAATTCTAGATGACTACTGTTGATCACACTACTTCTTGTGGTAGCCTTTTTTATATTTGTAAAAGAGGTAGGAGGAAAAGTAGAAAACATTTAAGAGCTTTATGATGGGGGAGGAGAAGGGAACACACAACTAGAGGTCATAACAAGATGAAGGTGAACTCACAAAAAGCAGAGGAGCACTGGCATTAGAGGATCTGACAGTGTTTTCTTTACAAGAAATATACTTGAAACGTAAGAATTCACAGTTAAAATAAGGGGCTAGAAAAGAATTTATTTTGCTTCAGGCAAAATTTTAAAAGCAAAGGAAGTCATTATCTCAGACAAGCAAAGAGTAAGACCAGACTTCCTTAAAAGAAATACAGGGAAATTGCTTTGTGCTTAAAGGCATCATAAATTATTAAATCTTATCAATACATATATGTATCAAATGGCATAATCCCTAAGAGCTAAAAGGGAGAAATAATCAAATTTCAGGAAGAAATAGACAACAAAACTGTAATTAAGTGGCATTGGTGTGCCTTTTTTAGACCTAGACAGATCTAATCAGAAGCAAATTAGAAACCTGATAGAATTTTAGAAAAGTTAGAAATGACAGCTCTTTGGTAATTGCTGAATGAAACATACATATTGCTCAACTGTTCACAGTCCATCTACAAAATCTGACCATATAGTAGGGCATAAAAACCTCACAAACACAAAAAGGGAAAAATATTTAAAAATATTTTTCCTGACCACTAAGTAATAAAAATTCAAACCACCAGATGGCATTTGAAATTTAAATGGAAACTGAGTAATCCTAAAACATAATGGGTCAAAGAACAAATAATAGAAACAGCATAATTTCATTAAATAACATCAGTGAAACCACTAACAAAACCTTTGGGATGCAACCAAAGCAGTCCAGGGGTAGGGAACAGGGAAAGGAATTTGTAACTCTAAATACCTAATCTCACAAAATAAACATTCTGAAAAAAAAAAATCAAAGAAAAAATAAAATTGAAAGCTAAATTGATTTTTTAAAACTAGGAGCTGTTGTTTATTTTTTAGTTAGTAAAATACATACATCATTAGTTAATCTATTTTTAAAAAAGGAAACCCAAATTGCTAATACTTAAAATGGGAAAAAAATGAGTGAATAAGGAAAATTATTTCACATTATTATAAAATAATATGCACATACTGATAACAAGTGAAAACAAATGTTTACAGAAGTATAAAACACTTCGGATAAAAGAGAAAGAGAGAACTTAACCCAATCTTAGAAAAAGAAATCACAGGGGCGACTAGGTGGTACAGTGAATAGAGCACCACCCCTGGAGTCAGGAGGACCTGAGTCCAGATACTTAACACTGAGTCTGGCCTCAGATACTTAACACAAAAACTAGCCATGTGACCTTTGGCAAGTCACTTAACCCCAGCTGCCCTCCAAAAAAGCAACAGAAAAGAAAAAGAAATCATAGAAACCATAAAGTTCCTCTAAAAATGGGAGGAAACCAGGGCCAAATAGATTTGCAAATCAATTCTATCAAAATTCACAGAACTAATTCTAGTAGTAGATAAATATTTTTGCACAGCAAGGAAATGTTTTTTAAGACACAAACCATAGAATTCATGTGCATATATAAATAGGTGGAGGAAAAAAAACATTTTGGCAGAATGAAATGACCGTTTATGTTGAAAATAAAAAATTTTGAAGCAGAAGATTAAGTACACTGTCCCTTAATATGGCAAATAGATTTCTCTAAAACCAAGAACTAGCATTATTTGCATTGGAAAAATACTGGAGACCTTTTCAATAAGCTCATGGGTAAAGCAAGTATATCCATTATCACCACAGTTATTTAATGTAACTCTAGAAATACCAACTATAGCCTTAGAAAAAGCAAAAAGAAATTTAGGCACTATATAAAGGCAGAGAGTTAACAGAATTATCAATTTTTGCAGTTGACATGAATGTTTACTTAGTGACTAGAGAATATACTAAAAAATTAGCTGAAATAATAACTGAATAAAAAAACAGAATATAGAATATTCATCCCATTCCACCTTCAAAAATAACTTGTTATGTAAATTACCAACAAAATCCAGCAGGAAGAAGAAGGGAAATTCCATTTACTTTATCTGTAAAACATGTAAAATATTTGGGAATTCAGCTTCTAAGAAACACACAGGGACTATATGAATACAACTACAAAACACGTTTAAAGTGTTTGACCTAGAAATACTGACCTAAGTAATTAGAGATATGTTGACTATTCTTGGTTGAACTATATAATAAAAATGGAAATAATTCCCAGATTAATTTATCAGATGAAATTATTTTATCAATGCCATGCCCATCAAACCAACAAGGAGGATACTCTGTAGAACTAGAAAAATTATGATGTTCATATAGAGAAACAAAAGGTTCCTCTTCTCTCAAGGGGAGATTCCCACTTTAGGAAGTGGGAATTAAGGGGACCTAACTGCCACTGTGTCTCAAACTATATTACAAAGCAATAATCCTCAGAAAACTATTTAGTATTAGTTTAAATTATTAGTTGAAAAATACAAAAGGGGCAGCTAGTGGATAGAGTGCTGGGTTGGGAATCAGGAACACTGAGTTCAAATGTGACTTCAGATACTTAAATAGTTCTGTGCTATTTGTCTCAATTTCTTCCTTTGTGAAATGACCTGGAGAAGGCAGTGGCAAACCACTCCAGTATTTTTGCCAAGAAAACCCCATATGGGGTCACAAAGAAATAGACACTACTGAAAAATGACTGAATAGCAACAACAGAAAAAAAATAGAGCAGTTCAGTAAAAGAGATTAGGTACATAAGAAAATAAAACAGTTCTTTCCCTCGAGGAGTTTACAATCCAATGGAGGAGACGACATTCGAATAAATACTATATAAGGCAGGGACTTTATGCAGAATTATCATATAAGGTAGTATATAGGATCAATAGGAAGTAATTAACAGAGAGAGGGCACTGGAATTAAAAGGGGTTAGGGAAAGCTTCCTGTAGAAGATAGGGTTTTATTTGAGATTTAAAGGGAACCTTGGAGATCTTGGAGTGGAGGCAGGAAAGCATTCCAGGCATGGGAAACAGCCAGTGAAAATACCTGAAGCCGGGGTATGGACTGTCTTGTTTGTGGAACAGCTAGGAGATCAATGTCACTATATCAAAGATTATGTCTTAGGGAGTAAGGTATAAGAAGACTGGAAGGGTAAGAGGGGGCTAGGTTATGAAGGGCTTTGAATGACAAACACAGCATTTTGTATTTGCTCTTGGAGGCAATATAATAATAGGTAGCCACTGGAGTTTATATGAAGGGGAGGGGCGAGGTAGACATGATCAGACTTGCACTTTAGGAAAATCACTTTAGTGGAAAATGGATTGGAGAGGGGAGAGACAAGGCAGGCAGACTGACCAATCGGCTATTTGAATAATCAAGGCATGAAGTAATAAGGGCCTATGCTAAAATGGTGGCAGTGTCAGAGGAGAGAAGGGGGAGTATTCGAGAGATAATGCACAGGTGAAATCAGGCCTTGAAGAGTGAAGTGAGCAGAAACAAGAGAATATTGTATATAGTAACAGTATTATTTTAAGAATGACTTTGAGGGGCGGCTAGGTGGCGCAGTGAATAGAGCGCCGGCCCTGGAATCAGAAGGACCTGAGTTCGGAGCCGGCCTCCAACACCTAATCCGCACAAACAAAAAACCTAGCCGTGTAACCTTGAGCAAGTTACTTAACCCCAATTGCTTTAAAAAAAAAAAAAGAATGACTTTGAGCGACTCCATCATTTTGACTATAATAAATATACAAATTAAAAATAAAGTACATATGAAGAAAGAGGTTATCTGCATCCAGAGAAAGAACTGATAAATAAGAGTAGTCTGTCTGATTGGCAAAGGTGACAGAAAAGAAAAGTGACAAGTATTATAGGGGATATGTGAAAGAAGAGGCACACTAATGCAGTGTTGGTAGAACTTTGAATTAGTTCAGCCATTCTAGAAAGCAGTACTCAAATCATTAAACTCTCTATACCCCTTGACCTATTAATAGCATTACTAGGCATAAAGATATCAGAAAAAGGGAAAGTACTTAGACGTACAAAAATATTACATCATTTTCATTTCAGCAAAGTGTTAGAAACCAGATGATTGCCCATCATTTGGGGAATGGATGGACAAATTATGGTATATGAATATAATTGAGTGTTCTTGCTCCATAAAAAATAACAAAGGGGACAAAATATAAAGAAGCCTAGAGTATTTGTCTGAAACAAAGAAGAATGAAATGAACAGAGCCAGGAGAACAATTTCTATATTGGCTATAACATTTTAAAGGGAAAGATGTGAAAAAGCTGATGATCAATCCTGACTCCAGATTAATGATGCTTCCCATCTCTTGACAAAGAGATAATGGACTGATAGATGCTGAAAGATACAAGGCCAATATGTGAATTTGTTTTGCGTGGTGGCTACCTATTTGATAAGGAAGGGCTTTTTTTCAGCAGTGGTAGGGGTCACGGTTGTTAGGTTAATATCAAATGAATCCAAAAAAGAAAAGAGCACCAAGGTACTGTTAAAAAAAATAAGCTAGCACAAGGAAATTCAGAAAGGGACAAAGGGAAGCATAGCAGTCTTGGAACTACTATGTCAAATTTGAAATCTGTACAATGAAAACCAAATGCATATTTGGGGAAGAGTCATAATTTTATAGGCATTTCTTTTCTGAGTTGTTTTTCTTTAGGGGAAGTAGAGCGCTTTAGAAAGATGTTGGTATTCGTCAAATTCATAAATAAAAGCAAGCTACTTAATATCTCTGTCATCATAAGCAAGTCAGTTAACCTCAAAATGCTGTAGCTTCCTCATCTGTGAAATGGAGATAATATGCTATTTGCTTTACTGGATTAATGTGAGATAAGCCCATTATACGCCATATGGATTATAAACATGAATTCTAGTTATTAGAAGACTTTGGAGTCTTTACCATTGAAGGAAGTAGCCATACGATATCTCCCATCTCCATTTTGTTGCCAAAATAATTTTCCTAAAATATATAAGTCTGATCATGTTACTCAGTAAATTCCAGTGAAAGTTTTTCTGATCAGCCTTTCATAATTTGTCCACGACTTACTTTTTCAGACTTAAATAATACTCCCTTTCTTGTATTCAGTAGTTCAGCCAAATTCACCTTCTTGTCATATTTCTACACAGGACCTTCCATCTCCCATATTCATGCCTTCACCTTACTCTGTCCCATCCCTGAAATTAGTCTTCCACTTTATCTCATTATTCTCTTCAAAACTCTAATCAGGCACCATTTTCTAAAATCAGTCAGTAATCATTTGTTAAGCACTTGCTCTGTGAAACGTTTCCAGATTCTTATAAGCAGCTAGTGTCCTTCCCCTTCCAAAAACATCATCATGTAAACACAGGCATGTGTGCAAATGTGTGTGTAGTAGTAGTAGTACTAGTAGTAGTAGTAGTAGTAGTAGTAGTAGTAGTAGTAGTAGTAGTAGTAGTAGTAGTAGTAGTAGTAGTAGTAGAAGTAGTAGAAGTAGTAGAAGTAGAAGATGATACTTATTTATATGGATGTTATCTTCCCCAGTTCCTTGAGGGCAGAGATTCACTCTATTGTTTCTATACTTGGTGTACTGACATGAACTGTGTAGTTGATAAATGCTTGTGGTTTGAAGTCACAGATTTGTTCTCTGTTAAATACAACTGAAGGAGCAACGAGGTGGTATAGAAGATAGAATGGCAGACCTAGATTCAGGAGGACCTGAATTCAAGTTTGGCCTCAGACACTAGTTATGTGACCCTGGGCAAGTTATTTAACCCTGTTTGTCTCAGTTTCCTCATCTGTAAAGTGAACTGGAGAAGGAAATGGTAAACCACTCCAGTATCTTTGCCAAGAAAACCCCAAATGGAGCCATGAAGAGTCAGGCATGATTGAAAAATGACTAAATAACAATAAAATACAGATGAATTGTATTAAATCCAGCCTTTTTGAATAGTATGCTTCTATTTGCTTTCTCTTGCTTCCATTCTAGAAGTGGATACAGAGATAGAAATGAAAATTTGGCAAAAATGACCAGAGATAGAATCAAAGTGGGAAGGGTCGTGGAAAGAGGGGCACACTGATAATACTATTGGTATAGTCATGGATTGGTCTATCCTATCTTAGAAAGCAATTTGGAATTTTGCATTAAAAGAAGAGTTACTAAAATGGCCCAACACTTGTACCTCGAGATCTCACTATTAAGCATAAATCCCAAGGAGGTCAGAGATAGAAATGAAAGTCCCGTATACACTCATACACACCCTTTTTGTGATAGTAAAGAACTAGAAAGTAATTGCCCATTGATTGAGGAATAGGAAGCAAATTGTGGCACATGGATGCAATGAAATAGCTGCATCATAAGAAATAATTTATGAAGGATTCAGAGAAGCACAGGAAGACTTATAAGCAGAACCAATAGAGCCATGTACACAGTTACTACAACAAAGTAAATGGAAAGAATAAAAAAATAGAAACTGTATGCCTTAATAATGAACAATTTAGCTTCAGAGAACAGTTGGGAAATGCAGCTTCATCACAGAAATTTGGGTTTGTGGATGTGAAATGTTGTATGAGTGTATGAGTGAAGAGCATATCATATGTGAATGTACAAAGCATTTAGGCACTGACTGTGTGCCAGCCCCTGGAAAGATTAATACAGAAAGTGAGACAATCTGCCCTTGAGAAGCAGAGACATTTATACAAGGAGACAACGTATATAGATATGTGTTAGTGAGGGAAGAGAGTCTTGGTCTGGGGAGTGATAGATGGTGACCTGATCCATCGTTCAGCTCATGCTCACTTTCCAAAAGCATTGTTACTGGTTGATGACTTTTTCCATAGCAAAAGGTAGAAAGCTGAGTTGAGGGAAATGTTCATATAGCATCCATGCAGATGACAAGTTATGGTTGGGCAGTTGAATGAGAAAGGAAGCATAATCTGATCTGGTCTGAGATCACGCAAGTTTACACTCACTGGGGACATTTGAGCCCAGAGTAGGAATTCTGGAGGTCCATTCCCTTGTACCATTGGTGGTTCAGTGGTTGGTGGCAGAGCAGATGGCAAAAGTATCCAAGTGGATGGCCTGATGGCATATAAAATTTCAGATACGTTTGATGTGTTGATTAGTTTTGTGGAACTGCTTTTTTGTCTTACTCTTTGTTAGAAGGGATGGTTAACTGGGGCAGGAGATTGGGAAGGTAGAATATAAAACAAACAAGGTCAATAAAAAGGGTGTTTGATTTTTTTTTTTTTAAGAAGAAGAATTGGGGGCCTAGAATACCATAAGAAAGCTGTATTGAACCATCAGTATAGTTGATCATATCAACAATAAAACTAGCAGGATATCTCAACCTGCAGCACAATAAGGGGAAGGGGGGATGAGAGGGGGATGATGGATGGGAGGGCATTCTTGGGGGGAGGAGGTTGGAAGTACCCACTATAGAAGAGGGACAGGATCAAGTAGGAAAGGGACCAGGTAGGGGGTGGGATGGGTAGGAGGGAAATACAAGCAGCCTTGTACAATATATCTACTATGGTAATGATTTGCATAGCTAGACATGTACAATATATACTGAATTACTTATCTTCCCAGAGGGAGTGGGTGACAAGGGAGGAAGGGAATGGACCTGAAATTCGAGGTCTTAAAATTAAATGTTTCAAATATATATAAATACTATTATTAATACTCTTTTGCTTGTAATTGGGAGATAAGATGTGCAGGCATTGGGGCACAGAGATTCACCTTGCTCTAATGGAAAAGTCAAAGGGGGTATGGGAGAAGATATTGGGAGAGAGCAGATTGGAGGAAGCGATATCTTGTGGGACTGCTATTCTGGGAGGGTGGGTAGGAGAAAAATGGGGGGAAAAATTGTAACTCAGAATCTGGTGGAAATGAATGATGTAAAACAGAAGTTAATAAAGCATTTGTTTAATAAGAAAAAAAATAAAACAACCTTCTGTCCCATAAAAAAAAAAAACCAGTAAAACTAGCAGAAACCACATGATTATCTCAATAGATGCAGAAAAGGCTTTTGACAAATTACAACATCCATTCCTATTAAAAACACTAGAAAGTATAGGAATAAATAGAGCCTTCCTTAAAATAGTAGATAGCATCTATCTAAAACCATCAGCAAGTATTATATGCAATGGGGATAAACTAGAAGCATTTCCAATAAGATCAGGAGTGAAACAAGGGTGTCCACTATCACCCCTCTTATACAGTCTGGTACTAGAAACATTAACAGTAGCAATTAGAGAAGAAAAAGAAATTAAAGGAATCAAATCAGGCAAAGAAAAGACCAAGTTATCACTCTTTGCAGATGATATGATGATATACTTAGAGAATCAAGTAAAAAACTACTTGAGACAATAAATAAATTTGGCAAAGTTGCAGGATATAAAATAAACCCACATAAATCCTAGGCATTCCTGTATATTTCTAATGAAATTCAACAGCAAGAGATAGAAAGAGATATTCCATTTAAAATTATTGTAGACATTATAAAATATTTGAAAATCTACTTGCCAAAAGAAACCCAGGACCTATATGATCACAACTACAAAACACTTCTCACACAAATAAAGTCAGATCTAATTGGAAAAATATCAATTGCTCATGGCTGGGTCGAGCTAATATAATAAAAATGGTAATTTTGCCCAAACTAAGTTATATATTTAGTGCCATACCAATCAATTTACCAAAAAATTACTTTATATAGTTAGACAAAATAGTAACAAAATTTATTTGGAAGAACAAACAATCTAGAATATCAAGGGAATTAATGAAAAGAAATGCTAGGGAAGGTGGACTAGCTAGACCAGATTTTTTTTTTTTTAATTGTTCAGCCTTCCATTTTATTTTATTTTATTTTTTGCTTTTTGGAGGGCAATTGGGGTTAAGTAACTTGCCCAAGGTCACACGGCTAGGTTTTTGTTTTGTGTATACGTTAAGTGTCTGAGGCCGGATCCGAACCTAGGTCCTTCTGACTCCAGGGCCGCCGCTCTACTCACTGCGCCACCTAGCTGCCCCTAGCTATACCAGATTTTAATCTGTATTATACAGCAGCAGTCTTCAGAACTACTTGGTACTGGCTGAGGAATAGAGTAATGGATCAATGGAATAGATTGGGTGCACAAGATCCAGCAATTAATGAGTATAGAAACCTATTGTTTGATAAACCCAAAGACCCCAGTTTTTGGGATAAGAACGCAGTATTTGACAAAAACTGGTGGGAAAACTGGAATATAGTATGGCAGAAACTGGGCATAGACTATTATATAACACCATATACCAAAATCAAGTCTAAATGGGTGCATGATCTAGGTATAAAGGATGATACTGTAAGCAATCTGGGAAAGCAAGGAATAGTTTAGCTGTCAGATTTGTGGAGAGGAAAAGACTTTATGACCAAACAAGAATTAGCGAGCACTATAAAATGCAAAATGGATCATTTTTATTACATTAAATTGAAAAGCTTCTGTACAAACAAACCAATGTAACCAAGATCAAGAGGGAGGTGGGGAATTGGGAAAGAATTTTTACAACCTGTGTCTCTGATAAAGGACTCATTTCTAAAATATACAAAGAATTGAGTCAAATCTATAAGAATACAAGTCATTCCCCAATTGATAAACGGTCAAGGCAATTTTCAGAGAAAGAAATTAAAGATATCTATAAGCATATGAAAAAATGCTCTAAATCACTATTGATTAGAGAAATGGAAATCAAAACAACTCTGAGGTACCACATCTCACCAGTCAGATTGGCTAAGATGACAAAACAAGAAAATGACAAATGCTGGAGAGGAAACACTAATGCATTGTTAGTGGAGTTGTGAATTGATCCAACCATTCTGGAAAGCAATCTAGAATTATGTCCAAAGGGCTATAAATAATTTCATACCCTTTGACCCAGCAATACCACTTCTAGGGTTATATCCCAAAGAGATCATAGAAGTGGGAGGAAGACCCATATGTACAAAAATATTTATAGCAGCTTTTTGTGGTTGCAAAGAATTGGAAATTAAGGGGGTGCCCATCAATTGAGGAATGGCTAAACAAGTTGTGGTATACGCATGTAATGGAATACTATTGTGCTATAAGAAACGAGGAGCAAACAGACTTCATATTTACCTGGAGAGTCTTATACAAACTGATGCTGAGTGAGAAGAGTAGAACCAGGAGAAATTTGTATACAGTCACAGACACAACATATGTGTGATGACTAACTTTGATAGACTGGACTCTTCTCAGCAATGCAGTGATATAAGTCAATCCCAAAAGACTCATGATGGAGAGAGATGCCTACATCCAGAGAAAGAACTGAGTTTGAATCCTGATAGAAGCAAACTCCCTGATGTTTTTCTTGTTGGTTTTATTTCCTCTTTACCATTTTTCATTCCATCTGGTACATTCTGTCTTTGTAACCTGACTAATGTCTAATGTGAAAGTATTTGCAGATCCTATACTGGATTGTATGCCGTCATGGGGTGTGTGGGGAGGGAGGGAAGGAAAATTTGAAACTCAAGGAACTATAGAATTGAATCTTGTAAACTAAAAATAAACAATTTTTAAAAATAAACAAACAAAAAATAGAAGAAAGCTGCATTGAAAATGTGTTTGAATTGGCTTCATAGTACCCATGGAGAGTGTCTCCTCACTCCTAGATATATAGATAATGGTTGGACACAGTAATTGCTGGTGAGAGAGACTTTAAATAGATTAGGCAGTTAAGTGGGAAGTTGGCATGGAGCAATCTAGTTGAGTCACTATTTGCATAACTTGGTGAATAATATGTGTTAGTCTTATTTGAAGACAGGAATGACTATATGATATTCTGATTTATTGTACTCTCTCTCAACAATAATACTCAGATTGTATTTCTAGCTTCCTTAATGTTGTGTTGTTTTTACAGGTCAAACTCAACAGGTAGTAACCCAAATCATCAGGGGACAGCCGGTTTCCACTGCAGTGTCTAGTCCTAGTGCAGTATCTTCAAGCTCTGGACAAAAGGTAGTAACATCAGGAGCACCTGTGCCACACATACAGCCCCCATCCTCCACCCCACAGCCTCCTCGGCCCCAGCAAGGACAAGTGAAACTTACAATGGCTCAGCTCACTCAGTTAACACAAGGCCAGGTAAATAATGTCAACTACTTTTTGAAATCTTTAAATGTGTCCTTCTATGTTATTGCTCTATAGAATACTATCAGGGCCCAGCACATGGCTCTTGGCTTCAGGTTCATTGCACCACACCACCCTCCTCTATAAGTTCCTCATTTGTAGAATATAGAAAAATAAATAGGGCTTGCCTTGTCTACTTCACAGGTCTGAGGGGGAAAAGTATGTGGGGACTTGTGGATCTTGAAGTGGTATAGACAGAATTGCATTACATGTTGTAGTGGTAGCAGCAGCAGCAGCAACAATAGTATAACATAGTATTACAGTTAAAATGATGGTGATAATAACAGCAATAGTATATCCCTTAAGCCCAGAGAATTTTGTAGGACCTAAATAAATGTTTGTGGAACATCCCTTAAAAAAGTCATTCCCTCCCCCTACAACTTCTTAATTCTTTTAGTTCTAGGATAGAAATGATAGAGTTGTTTGCCTTCTCAAATAATTAATTTGAAAGTTACCAAATTTGTCATCAGGATACACTTTGAAGCATGTATTTTAAACATTCCAGAATTTATATATTTTAGCTAAATGTTACTGATTTTTCATCACTTTATATGATGATTGAAGAGATATTTATTAACAGTGCTAAGTGCTAGGTATGATAAAACAAAAGAGAGTTGGTCCCTGCCTTCAATGTTTTACATTCTTATGGAGAGGGAAACAACACCTAGAAAGGAGTGGTGGCTAAGAATGAAAGTATTGATCTAGGACCTCTCAGAGGGAAGAATACTGTCTCATAACTCTCAAAGGCTGGGTGGATAAAGTAAGCTCTCATCAAATAAGAAGATAAAGCCTCAGGGTAAAAGTTTTGGTAGCCATAGCGTTATTCCATGACAGAAGATGGTTGAGTTGAAGTAGTAGTGTCTAATGATGTTTCTGGGATAAAATTTTCTGAAATGCATTGTACACTTTACCATCTACTTAAGCATGACCTACTGAACATAATTTAACACTTTCTTGATAATCCTGAGTAATCATAAACATTGTATTCTGCTGAAATACTGATGTGCTATTGAGGTACATAGGACTGGACCGTTTGTCCCTATGTTAAATGTCCCCAAAGCTGCTGTGATTTTTAATTTCTTTTGTCTACCTTTTATAGTTTTTTGCTATCCCTGCTGTCAACTATCACTTTCTGCTGCTATCAGAATATCTGCTTTTCATGGTTCCTCAACCCCTTTTTATAGTTTATAATTTATCATGGTCTTGAAAACCTCAGGAAACCTAATAAAAAATAAAATACCTCTAAATTGGTTTCAAATGAGAACTTGGTTGGCTTTCTTGAAAATAAAATCTATAGATTTAATTATCTATATTGTATTTTTTGCTTATTTTTCATTTTTCTGCTATGTAAAATGAGGTAAAATTGTAGGATTACTGAATTTTAGGATAAATAGATGATTATAATATGAATTTATTTAGTCCATATTCTTTATGTAGTCATTATTGAATGCTTCCTGGAGCTAGTATATTTAACATTTTGTGGATTTGGGTTTTTGTATTCCATGTCTATAATCTGAACCAAATGATTGATTGGGGTGTGTGGGTATATATCTTAGTTTGAACTTTTCCAGTATGAACATTTTTTTTTTAATATATGTGGAGGTGTGAGGGGTAGTTTTAAGCATTTTGTGTTAATCCTGTTTTCTTTTTAAAGTTCCCAGTCAACCCCCACAGTAACTATCCATGTACCCTCAATTTATATTTTTGATTAACAATCTAAATGATCAATATATATTTAAGCCTATTCTTTGAGCTATATGCATTTATATGGTGGCTTTTTTTATAGGGTGGCAGTCAGGGTTTGACTGTTGTAATTCAAGGACAGGGGCAAACTACTGGACAACTGCAACTGATCCCTCAAGGGGTAACAGTAATTCCAGGGCCAGGCCAACAATTAATGCAAGCTGCAATGCCAAATGGTACCATTCAGCGATTTCTTTTCACCCCTTTACCTACGACAGCTACAGCAGCCAGCACTACGACAACAGTTTCCACCTCAACATCAGGTAGGGTTTAGGCTTATTTAAAATGTTTAAAATTGTTTCCTATATATTAACAAACTAAGTAAAAATGATAGCTCTTAGAAACCAAAACAGAGAATTCTCTACCTTAGAAATATCTTTTTAAAGTTAGTCTGTAGGTTTATGGTCTAGAATAATGGGAATGTTTGGTTTTTTGTTTTTTTTTTGGTTTGTTTTTTTTTTCACAGCTACAGGTGAACAGAAACAAACCACACAGTCAGCTCAGACCCAGGCTCAGCCCATCCAAGCCCTACCACCAGCTCAACAACCAAGTCATAGTCAGCCACAAGCCCCACCTCAGACTGTTCAACCTTCAGCTCAGCCCCAGACCCCAAATCAGACTCAACCCCAGTCCCCCAGCCAAGCTCAGCCCCAGCCACAAGCCCAACCTGAGGCCCAGACTCACACTGAAGTCCAAACCCAAGTAACAGCTTCATCCCCTGTCACTTCTGAAGCACAGCCTATCCCAGCACATTCAAATAAGACTCAAGTCACAATACAGTGTCAGTCTCAAAGCCAGGTGCAAGGGCAGTCTCCAGTTCGAGTCCAAAGCCCACCACAAGCTCGAATACTTCCACCAGCTTCATCCAGTGGACCAGTCACTGTATGTCAAGCCCCAGTACAGACAACAGCCTCACAGCCAGTTCAAATTCAGCCACATACATCGGTTCAGATTCAGTCCCAAGTACAGCAGCCATCACAGCCCCAGCTTCCATCTTCCATACAAACCCTCCCAACAACACAAACTTTGAATCAAGTTACTGTAACCTCCCCATCCCGTCCTCAGCTACAAATCCAACAGCCACAGACACAAGTCATTACTGTGCCTCAGCTACAACAACAAGTTCAGGTTCTCTCTCAAATTCAGTCACATGTTGTGGCTCAGATACAGGCTCAGCAGGGTGTTGTTCCTGGGCAAATCAAACTTCAGTTACCTATTCAGATACAGCAGACCAGCCCTGTGCAAGCTCACCAGATCCAGAATGTGGTCACTGTGCAAGCAGCCAGTGTACAAGAACAGTTGCAAAGGGTTCAACAACTCAGGGAACAACAGCAAAAGAAGAAACAGCAGATAGAAATTAAACGGGAACATACGCTCCAAGCTTCTAATCAAAGTGAAATCATCCAGAAACAGGTAGAGTCACAAGCGTTTACTTGTTTTTTATTTTAAAAAGAAACAGTTGCATGAATTATAATTCTGTAACATTTTATTCACAAGATTAAAAGTGTCCAATTTATTGGTGTTAATTTTTCCTAAACATTTTTCATAACAAGATGCTTTAACCTTGGGTAAACTGTTGAGTTTCTTAAAAATAGTGAACAAATGCCTGTTACTGTTTGCAACCATGTTTAGACATGCATTCAGTATTATTGGGAAATAACTACTTCATTTTTAAGAGACCAAGAAGGCAAATGATTAAAAAGAGGAGATTTGTGCCCTATTGGTAATTTTTTGTTGATTAGTATTAATAAGGAGCTTTAAGGTTGAATTTTGATTTTAAGAGAGATAATAATAGCATTTAGGTAGCACTTTATGGTTTTTGGAGTTCTTTACAAATATTTTATTCTCACAACAACCCTAAGAAGTAGATACTGTTATTAACCCCAATTTACAGACAAGGAAACTGAGGTAGACAAAGTTTAAGTGACTTGCTCAATGTCATATAGCTAGTAAGTGTCCAAAGTAGGATTTCAACTTGGGTCTTTCTGACTCCAGGTCCAGCACTCTTATCTGTTGTAGCACCCAGCTGTTCAGGTACCTAGAAACAATTTCACATCCAATCTCATTTCATTTTGAGATAGTTTGAATTTGTCTTAATGAAGTGTATATCCCAACCATAAGAAAGTTAGCATTACTTAGATTTTTAGTCATATCCTTAAAAAATATTTTATTGATTCTTTTTTTATATCACTCTCATTTCCCAAAAACTCCACCACCGTCACAGAACCCTCCTTTGTGACAAAAACAAAGCAGTTCTACCAATCACAGATGATAAATGTTTACATTATTCCATTAGTAGTAGACCTCTAGTCTACTTCCTCCCTACCAAGAGTATAATATTGTCTTCTGGAGCCTAGATAGGCTTTGCATTTAATCTAAGTTCTAAAGTCTTTTAGAATTGTTTTCATTTACATTATTGTGATGTGTATGTATGTATGTGTGCATAGAGAGATATAAATATCTATATCTGTGAAAGTTCTCTTGGTTCTATTTTATTTGGTCTTCATAAGTTATTGTGGCCCAAAATCATTCATCACCTGGCAGCCAATCTTCTGAGTCTAACAAATTTAGTTGTTTGATGGATTACAGATGCACAGTTTATTGCCAACCCCATATACATAAAAACTATTTCTATATTATCAGGGGCTACCAGAATTTGTACTCCCATTAGTTTAGTTTTCAAGAATCAGAGGTGACCTATACGCTTCAGTGAGACATTGGAATAGAATTTTTGCATAGGGCTTTAGTTATATTGCACAAATACAAAGCAGTCTCACTGGAATGTCTTCTGAATAATTTAATTTCTTTTAAATGCCATGAAATCATCTTACTTAGTAAGTTTTATCTTCCTTAGCTAACTGATGCTAAAGCACTTAATAGAGAGAATGTTTTTGTTTGCCTCTAAAACCTCATCTAATTTATTGACATTGTCCATTTCACAAAACCAGATTTTTTTTTACCATTTGATTTTCATCTCTGTGATGTTTAGCATAAGAATAATAGTAAATAGAAAGATGCAAAAAGTTAGATTAAACTTTTTTTTTAAGTGTTAAAACTAGGGGAAAATAAGATGGATGGGAGCCGACAGAATTTTTAGAAAACACAGGAGAATTTCATTGTACCTTTAAACCCAAACCTAGAGAACTGAGAAGTAATTCTACATACTCTAGAAACATTTTGTTCTCTGAGAAATCTGTTCCTAAGAGCCCAAAATTCAGTATTCATTGCCAGACATAGTGGCACGTGCATATGTATACCTTAGCTACTAGAGGAAGCAGAACCTTGAGGATCACCTGAGCTTGGGAGTTCTGAGCTAAAATAGGTCTAAAGTCAATCAGTAGTCTGCACTAAGTCCAGCACCATATAGTGAATCCCCCAAAAGTGAGGAATGGGGACCACCAGGCTACCAAAAAAGGGGTAAATTGGCCCTCATGAGAAACAAATCATAATTTCCATACCAGTCAGCAGTGGGATTGAGCCCATGAGTGGCCATTGTACTTTCAGACTGAGTGAATTAAGGAAACCTATCTTCCCCTACCCCCAACCCCACATCACTTCTTATGGTTGCATAAAGTTAGTAGTTGTTGTTTGCTCATTTAATCATGTCTGACTCTTCATTATCCTGTGGACCATACTGTCCATGGAGTTTTCTTGGCAAAGATACTGGAGTGGTTTGCCATTTCCTTCTATGACCACATCACTCAGAAACCTAGTAGGCATGTTATAAGTACACAAAATTTAACTGAGTTCAGTTAATTTAGAGCTAACCTAACATTGATGGAGTTTTCCTAACATCGAAGTGAGGACAAAGTTCCAAAGATTGGAGGCAAGAGTAAATAGGAAATTTAGACTCACTGTTTGTATTCCCATTGTGAGAAGACAAAAATAAAACAGTCCCTGCCCTCAAGAGACTTATGTTCTTTTTTTTTTCTTTTTGGAGGGCAATTGGGGTTAAGTGACTTGCCCAAAGTCACACAGCTAGTAAGTGTTAAGTTTCTGAGGCTGTATTTGAACTCAGGTCCTCCTGACTCGAGGGCCGGTGCTCTATTCACTACACCACCTAGCCACCCCTAGAGACTTATGTTCTTTCAAAGGACATATGTATGTATATAAGTAGGTATAAAAGGTATAAAGGTATAAAAATAGCTAAGAGGAAATGTGGCATAATGGATAGAGGCCCAAAACAGAAGCCTGAAAAAAACCTGCATTCAAATCCCATCTCCAACACATAGTGCCTTGAATGGGTTACTCTAGAAGATTCTGTGAAACTGTAAGTTGCAGAGAAGTTGCCAACTTTCATTAATAGAAGGGAGTTTTTTGGTCTGGGAGCCAACCTTTGTACCTTTTCCTACAAAATAAATAAGGTAACTGGGTACAGGGGAGATTATACTAGCAGGAGGAAAGGCTTGATATGGAAGGTGATGCTTGTGTTCAGTTTTAAAGGAAATAAGGGGTTTCAAGAAATGAAGGTGGGAGAGTGGGAAGGGAACTTGGGGAACAGCTAGCTCAGAAATGGAGATTATTGGAGAATTTGAGGATCAGTAAGAAGAGCAGTTACAGCCTGATTGGTGGAGTGAGGGAGGGTGAAGAGTTGAGGATAATGCTGAAATTTAGAGTTTAGTTTGTGCCTTTAACAAAAGTAAGTAAACTCATTAAAGGAGTGAGTTTAGGAGAAAAGACAATGAATTCTGTGTGTAGGCATTTGGAGAAGCGTGACAAGCTCAGGAGAGAGAAGAGAACTGAAAATATCGATCAGGTAGTCATCTGCATAGAGTCGATAATTAAAACCTTGAGGGTTGGTGAAGTTACCGAGTGTAGAGAGAGAAAAGGGAATAGGGCCCAGGACAGTCTTAGGGTATACTCATCGTGAGTAAATAGGGTGTGGGTGATTGATCAGCAGAAAGAGAAGGCACAAGCTTAGCAGGTAAAAAGAACCAAGAAAGAGCGAAGAGTATCCCAGGGGAGAGTGTTCATAACATCTAGAGGTTGAGAAGGATTGATAAGACCATCTGGCTTAGCCTTTAAGACATCATAGTTGAGTGATGAGCTCAGAGGATTGAGAAATGAAGAGAGTAGAAGAAAGTGGAGATGACTTTTTCTAGGAGTTTGACTTAAAATGATAGCTTGCGGTAATGATAGGATAAAGTAATGGTGTCTTTATTTTTGGATTAGGGTGATCATATTTGTAGAAAGCAAGGAAGGAATCAACAGAGTTTGAAGACAGGAAGGAGTTAGGAGGAAAGGAATGGCAATTTGGGGGGCAGTCTACCAGAAAATATGGGATGGCATCAAGGTTGCATATAGAGGAGTTGACCTTGGTAAAGAAACCATTCACCTCTTCATCAGAGGATAATGATCAGGTGAAGAACCCAGGTAGAAAGGAGGAGAGAATAGGAGTTGATGTCAAAGGGTTTTGAGACATAGGAGTAGGGAAAAGAGGAAACAAGACAAATGGATTCTTTTATTAAAGTCCTCAGGTTAGAGGATAGGTGGAGGCATTGCATGGGAGGTTTGCAATGAGAGCAAATTTGTAACCACTTTTGTGATGATAGAGAATCAGTTGGGGAGGAATTTTTTAGTTCCTTTTTAGGATGAAGATCTGGTTGAGAAAAACATAACAAATTTGTAGGGGATCAAATCATCTTAGTTGTATCATTTCCTCTGGCTTCATTCATAGCACATATGTAGAAACAAAGGAGAGAGATAGTGTATTTCAGAATTAACCTTTAGCAAGCCATGAGCAAGGATAAGGGGGCAGGGAATTTGAGAGTAGAGGACAATGTCAAGTAAAACTGGTTAATTCTCCAATCAGCATAGGAAATAGAATAAAATTAAGTCAGAGCAGAGGTGTGGTGGTTCAGGAGAGCGCTGAGACAAAGAAATGAGAGAGAAGACTAAGTTGAGAACAGTGATAAGGAATAGAGACGGAATGGTAGCATTCTAGTTATATATAAAGGAGTTCGGGAGGTTTTGTTTCTAAAAGTGAATCCCTCGTGGGTGATAATAATATCAGGGCTGTGACTACCCCTACTGTTGAGGAAACTAAAGAACTGGAAAATTAAGATGTTTGAAAAAACATCAAGGATGTTGAAGTCCCCTAATTAGGACAGGAATTGAGGTGGAAAAGAAAGGTACTGAATGCTTTAAAAAGGAGAGCGAGAGAGAACTGCCACTAGAATCTGTGTTGGGTAAGCCATTCTCACAGGAAGAGAGGTACCTAAGTGAGAGTACAAAGGGCAGTCCTGGAAGTAGCAGTGGGGGACGAGGATCCCTACTCTCCTTCCAGATCCAGTATGTGTGTGTGGAGGTGGGGAGTGAGGAGAATGAAAGAGGGTACACCTAATGCTGTAGAAAGGTAGCCTGACAGTCAGCGTCATCTTTAGGAAGTCAAGTCTCTGTGAATATTAAAGCTAAAAAGAGGGTACAATGAAAGGAGCATGCAGAACTAACATGCCGTTATGGGAGAGGAGTTGAGTTGTGTTTGTGAATAGACCACTCTCCATAGATGAATAAATGGATGACTTTCTCAATTTTTTTTATTCCAAGTCCTGCATTTCCTAGGCAAGAATTTCTGGATAGTTTTCCTTTACATAAACTTGGAAATGTATGTTGTCTGTTGTTCTTTTACCTAGTAATATCATAGCCATACCTATGACTACTTCAAAAAAAATTCAGTTTATCTGTCCTTATTTCTTAGGCATTTTATTTTATAAATTGTTACTTCTTTGACTGATACAGCATATCCATATGAGAGTGTTTGGAATAATGTAAAGGTTTTAATCACAAGTTTTTGAATGTTTCACTTAGAGTAATGGACAGAGACAGGGACTGGAACTATGATTTCATCCTATAAGGAACTTCCAGGGAAAGAAACTTGCTCTGCCAACAAAGATCACATCCTCTACAACTTTTAGTATTAGACTGAAAGGTTGAGTAACTTAACCCAGGGCCATTAAACAATTATATGACAAAGGTAGGACTAAAATCCAGGTTTCTAAAATCTTGGCTTCAGGACCTGCTCCCTACACTACATATCTACTAAGGAGACTTACCCACAAGATCAAAAATCTTCCCTAATTAGAAGAACCTTGATAATCTTAATCCCTTGCCATGTTCATATTTAGGCATATCAAAAACGCTTAACATCTCTTATTGGAAGGCCATTTATGTCATTGAACAATCAATCAGTCTTGGTTTTTTTGTTTCATTTTTGCTTTTTAGGAACACGGGGATTAAAAAAAAATTAACATGCATTTATTTTCTTCAGGTGGGAGAGGGGGATAACAGAGCCCTTCTAACAAATATACATTGTCATGGAAAACAAAGGAATTTTTTTTCCCATTTTATGCAACATTCTGTTCAATGCATGAGATTTCCGTTTAGCCATATAGATCTTTGCTGCTTGCTTTTGATCACTGAATGTTGTAGGATTTTGTACTAAAAGAGACTTAGAACTCTTCAGGTCGAACCCCCTTCTTTTATAAATAATAAATATTGTATTATAAATGTAAAATGATAGATAAATAAACCTTTATAAATAACCACTTAAACATATTTCTAGATAATTCATTCTTTTGATTTTTGTACACTCAATGGCACATCAATAATTCTGGAGTATAATACTTGTTTTTCTTTTTCCTTCTTGGTCTAATTTTCAATTAATAGATAAGTATTTATTAAATACCTCTTATATATTCAAGCAGAAAGGAAATGGTTCCTGCCCTCGAGGAGCTTACATGCTATTAGGGAAATATGTACAAAATATGTACATTCAAAATATATACAAGGTAAGTTTGAGGACAAAACACCATCAGCTGAATGATCAGGAAAAGGCCTCATTTAGAAAGCAGGTAACATTTAAGTTGAGTGAAGGAAACCAAGAATTCTAAGAAGTAAATATAAGAGAGGAGAGTTTGTGCAAAGGAACAGAAGAGATATGGCAGACAGGCTCGGAGGGTAGTTTGTGTCAAGGGAGGAGGTAGAAGCCAGGCTGTAAAGGAGTTTGTATTTAATCCTAGAGGTAAGAGGAAGACATTGGAGGGGAGTGATGTATCAGTCCTCTGATTGAGGAGTATCACTTTAGCAGCCATGTGGAGGGTACTTTGGAGAGGGGAGAGACTTGAAGCAGAACGAACAATTAGAAGCTATTGCAATAGTCTAAGCAAGAAATAACGAGTGATGACTATTAGAAGGAAGGAAACAGAATCTAAGGGAGGAAGAATCAACAAAACTTGGCACCTGTTTGATTATTTTGACTGACTGATCAAAAATAACCTTGCAGACCTGACTAGAAGGAGGATAGTGTTCTCAACAGGAATAGAGATGTTTGTAAGAGAATGGATTTGGGGGAAAGATTAAAATGAGTTCTACTCTGAGCAATGGAAAAACCAGTGAAGACTGGAAAAAGAATAATGGAAATATACTTCCTTTCTAAAAAACAGACAGGTGAGGGGCTGTAGTATTTTTGCTTAACTTTTTTTTTAAAAAAAAAGATAATTAATGAGTTCTGTTTGGGGAGAAATATCCAATCAATCGACAAAGATTTATTAAATATCAACTGTGTGGGGGGTGGCTAGGTGGCGCAGTGAATAGAGCGCCGGCCCTGGAATCAGAAGGACCTGAGTTCGGAGCCGGCCTCCAACACTTAATCCGCACAAACAAAAAAAAAAAACCTAGCCATGTAACCTTGGGCAAGTTACTTAACCCCAATTGCCCTAAAGGGGCGACTAGGTGGAGCAGTGAGTAAGAGCGCCAGCCTCGGAGTTTGGATGACCCGAGATCAGATCCGGCCTCAGAAAATGAGCACCCACGCATAAATAATGACTAGCCGTGTAACCTTGAGCAAGTTACTTAACCCCAATTGCTTTAAAAAAAAAAAAAAAAATTAAAAAAAAAAAATATCAACTGTGTGACAAGCGCAGTGCTAGACCCTGGGATGTGAAAACGAAATTACTTCATACTCTTTGCAGGAAATTGATGACACAAGACTGGAACTAAAGAGAAAGGAAGGGGGCAGGATATATAGATCTAGGAGTTGTCTGTTTAGATGTATTAAATTGAACCCATGGGAGCAGATGAAGTGCCCAAGAGAGTGTAACAGGAGAGAATGTGAAATCAGTACTTGGAGGGATGGCCAGAGAGGGAGATTCTTCTGAGGGATGCCAGGTCTCTTATGAGTGCCAGAAGATTGAAGAATCATATAAGGTCTAACATGCAGTTGGTTAGTGACGATTCTAGAGGATAAAATTTAATCTCTGAGGGTTATAATGGAAGGAGGCAAGCAGATTCAATATAAAGACCTTGGGTTCAGGTGGAATATTTTATATTAGGTATCTATCCATTTATGCCAATTACCTTTAAGAGATGTCTAAGGTTAAAATTTTTGTGTGTGTGTTTTTCTTTGTTTTTTGCTTTTGAACAGTAACACTAAATGAATCTTTAAAAGATTAGTTGAAGTAAGAATAAGTAAGCCCAATTTTTTTCAAGAAATTGCTATTTATAAAAGTGACTAGCATAAAATAATTTCTGAATCTTTGAAAACTACTTTAGTAAGATATAAACAATCTCATCTCCTATAAACAGTTTATAGTATGAATCAAGCTGAGTGCTGCTAAAAATTACATAGACCTAAGTATAGGTCACACTCCAAAAATGAGACCTCTTTAAAAGAAATGCATAGTTATTGCTATTCTGAAAAATACTTCATCAAAATTAACATTTAAAAGACTTTATTGACCTATTTGGGAGAAATAGGCAGCATGGTTCACTGGGAAGAGACCTGGGCGTGGAGTTGTGAAAACTGGATTCACATCCCCCCTCTGCCACCTGATGGCTGTATGGCCAAAGGCAAGTCACCTAATGTCTCAACCTCAATTTCTTCATCAGTCAGTGTATCAGGGTTCTGTTATTTCTTAGATTGTCTTGGTAGACAAGTTTTAGAGCTGCCTGAGTCTCAGAGAAATTATTCCATGATTTGCATTTTCCCACAACCATACAGCTAGTATTAAAAGTCAGATTTGAACAGAGGAATTCCTGACTCCAAGACCAGCACTCTATCCACTATACCATGCTGTCTCTCATCTGTAAGATAGGGATAATAATGCTTGTACTACCTACCTCACAGGGTTGTTGTGAAGAAGAGAAAATGATAAGTTTTTCAGGAAATTTGTTTCTGCCCTACAGAAATACAAAGTACCTTAAGTTAAAGGGAATCATGGGAATGTGGGGAAATCTAGAGTAGCAGACATACAGAAAGTTGAGAATTTCGTGACTGAACGGGCTAAACACATAATGGACCATTTTCAGTTGTCCTCTTTCTCCCCCCACCACCCCTCCCACACATGTTTTCTCATTCCTTACTTAAGGCAGCCACATGATTGGTAAAACTTTTAAAACCATGCTGTTTAGAAGGATTTCTCATCACCACCATTTCTAATCCTCTCTTTTGATGAGCTCTTGGGAAGCCTAGCTGCCCACACCAATCCCAAAGTCTTCTCTCTGGGCGTAATCAGAGCCCAAGAAGCATAGCATAAACTCTTGGGGAGGGAGTGCCCCAGGAATTCTCTCTGGACAACCACCCCAGTGGGTCCTCAACTAAACTTAGATATCTAAGGAGAAGAAGAGAGAAATCATGAGCTTTGCAATGAGATGCCTTTTTCTGAGTGATTAGATAGGCAAGGGAAAACTCTTGGGCATTTGCTAGAGCTTCAGTCTGGAAAGATTGGCCTCTTGCTTTCCAGCCCAAAGGCACATGTAGCAACCAAGGCTCCTACAGCCTTCAAAGACACTCCCTGGACAGTAGGTCATTGAGACTTAAGCTGGATCTGGTTATAGAAGTGCAGTTATTGGCTTTATTCAAACTAGATTTGAAATCATAGATTTAGAGTTGAGAGAGACCTTAAGAATAGGCCATTGAGTCCAGTCCTCTCACTTTACAGAGAAACAGATAAGGGACATAATTTTCCTAGAGCCCCACAGCTACTAAGTGTCTGAAGCAAGATTGGAAACTCCAATTTCAGGGCCTAAACTGCAGTGCCACTTTGCCTTTCACTTGGACTCTTTGGGTACAAAGTACAACCTATGTCTGGACAAATCAAATACATCATTTTCCATTGTATTTTTGAAACTTGCTCCCAAATTTTTTCAGGCATTTGAGGAGGAAAAAGGGTGGCATTTGCTTGTTTAATTTAATTTTATATAGTTAGATCTTTTTAATGTGAAAAACATTAGACTGTTGAAAACTAAAATAAATTTTAAAAAACACAAAAGAAAAAAATGGAGACTGGATCTTCAAAAGGAGTAGTATCAATATCAAATTTTCTGCACTTTAATTTTTTAGTTTTATTCAGCAGGAAAATGTTCACCCATAATCTTTATTTATGTAAGAAGAAGCTGACGTTTTAAAAATTAATGTTTAAATAAAATATACCTATAAAAAGTGTATTTTTTAAAAGAACCCCTTCTATGTGCTTCATCTCTCTAGTGCTAGTGTTAATTATGTAATTTTTTTTGAATTTTGTTTTCTTTAAGGTGGTGATGAAACATAATGCTGTGATAGAACACTTGAAACAAAAAAAGACTATGACTCCAGCTGAAAGAGAAGAAAATCAGAGGTAGGAGAAATGTTTTTAAATATTAGAAAAAGTTATTCTGTCTAAGTATTCATCTTTTTTCCCCTTTGATTAGCACACCAAGAAACGGATTCTGATTATTGCATAGCTTTCATTTTATTTTCTGTGTTTGGACTAAAATTCGTTCCATTCTTCTTGGTATATTCTATGAATTTTTTTTAATTTTACTACAAACTAATAAAGTATTATTGTCTCTACTAGTGGGCAGAGGTTATTGAATGTTGAAATATTAAAAATAGATGACTGGATAATTGGAGTTCATATAAAATTTGCTCTATTAAAGTACTACTCCAGACATGTTAAAATATTTCCAGACAGTCTTTAACAGATAATATTGTCTGTAAGTACCTAGAAAAGTCCTTGGTGCCTCATGTACTTTGGCATTTTTTTTATAGTAGCCCATCAGTTCAGCATTATGTACCTTGTATATTTTTTCTTAGAATGATAGTCTGTAACCAGGTGATGAAGTTTATTTTGGATAAGATAGATAAAGAAGAAAAACAGGCAGCTAAGAAACGAAAACGGGAAGAGAGTGTGGAACAGAAACGTAGCAAGCAGAACGCTACCAAGCTGTCAGCTCTGCTCTTCAAACATAAAGAACAACTCAAAGCTGAAATACTGAAAAAGAGAGCTCTCCTAGACAAAGACCTTCAAATAGAAGTGCAGGTAGGAGGAGGTTCTTTCATTTTCCTTTTATGCCAGATTTCCATCCATCTTGTTCACTGTTACCTTGAATTTTTAGTTAACACTTGTTTCCTTAAATTAACTCGTCTATAATTATAAAATGATTTTATGTTTTTAGCCAACATACCAGAATTGATACATCCCATTGATTTTCAGCCACTCAGTTCAAAATTATCTTGCTTATTCTATTGAAACTAGAAGTTTATTCTATTTGAAGTGGTAAAAATATTCTGAATTCCTTTGAGAGCCTTTGACACATTCTTTTGAGTATCCTTATTGGTAGCAAATCTTTGCTTTTTGATGGTGGGTTTTATTTTTTAGAACAGACAGAAACTGTTCCAAAAGAAATCAAAATTAGATTGGCTATCAAAGTACAAAGTCATAGCATTAAATGTCAAAAATAAGCCATAAAGTAACAAGTTGGCTTTTATTACATTGTTACTGTTTCAGTGTTGAAGGCATTCTCAAAGTCTTTTAACCAATGGCAGTGCTATTGGATTAACTATATATTCTGTCAAGGTAACCAGTTTAAGGGACAGCATTCATTTAAATGTGTAAATGATGGTGTTTTCAAAATACAGTGTATCAACAGATTATACATCATGAAAGTTAAACTGATTCTAATAGAACTTTCTTTTCCTGCCTTTGGGATATTTGGCCTATTATTGCTACAAACTTGAAGAATGATCTTTTACCTTACCTATCATTTAAACTTTATGCTTTCCAAGTCCATATAACCTTTTTTTTTCCTTTGGTCTATGGGGAAAAATCAAACTAACCTTATACTTTCCAAGTGCATATAACCTTTTTTTATCTTCTAAACTTAAAAACAACTCTTAATGACTAGTTACATGTGAGTTACTGTTAATCACTCATCTTTGTGCTTCCCAGGCTCAGGAAAGGAAAGGAATAGAATTGTTTGTCTTGTGTTTGAAATGCTTACACATCAGCAAAGGTATTATTTTTGTCATGAAAATTCTGAGAGCCTCATCCGTCAGTGAATTTTTCTTAAAAGGTCGAGGTGAAAATTTACAGGGCAAAAGTTGCTGCTTTGTCTTGGTTGTTGCTCAGATTTATCAGCTAAGTATCTTCCTTAATTTTACACAAATCTTTTAAATTCAGTTTTCTTTCTGTTCAGAGAGCTTTACCTCATATTTCAAGTCTGTGTGTTGTGACCTCCAAAATATTCTTGGCTTCTGTAGGTCTAGAGAAAAACAATTTAGAAAAAAGTAAATTGACACTGCTACTTTGAACTTGAATGAATCTTTCCTCTTACTAAGTCAGCAAATATTAAGAGCCTATTGTATGCCAAGGATGAGGAATACAAAAATGAACAACCTCCTGATCCCTGCCTTTAAGAAGCTTACAGTCTAATAGGAGGGGTGACATGTACACAAATATGATACAAGATAGAACATGATAACAGCAAAGAAGTATAAACAAAGTACTATAAGAAATTAGGAAGGAAAAGATCACTTTCACCAGGGAGGATGAACAGAGGCTTCATGGAAGAGGTGTTACTTAAGCAGGGTCTTGAAGGAAGAAAAGGTAAAGATAAAGATAAGAAGGTGATGCATTGTATGCATAAATATGCACAGTGTATAAATAAATTCGGGGATCAGCTAGTAATACATACTGGAAATTAGAATACATGAAAAAGAGTTTGGAAAGGTTAGATTGGAGCCAAACCACAGAGACCTTAAAGGAGTTTATTTGATTCTATGGATATTTAAGTACTTTTAACCAAGAATTGACATATTTAAACTGGTATATTGGGAAAATTATTTTGACAGTTGTATGACAGATGGCATAAAGCATTCAAAGACTAAAAGCAGGGGCAGCTAGGTGGCACAGTAAATAGAGCACTGGCCCTGGAGTCAGGAGGACCTGAGTTCAAATCTGGCCTCAGATTCTTGACACATTATCATTGTTACCTTGGGTAAGTCACTTAAACCCATTTGCCTTGCCTCCAAAAAAAAAAAAAATACTAAAAGCAGAGAGACCAATTATATTGCTGCTACAGGAATCCATGCAAGAGGAGATGGAACTAGGGTGGTAGAGAAAGAAAATTGATACCAGAGATATTGTAGAATCACTAGGACTTTGTAATGCATTGAATGTGTGGAATGAGGGAGAAAGAAAACTCAAAGATGACTCCAAGGTGTCAAGTCTAGATGATTGTGATAGTGAAGCCAATAATAAAAATAGGAAATTTAGGAAGAAGAGAAGGTTGAGAGGGTAAGATAATGAATTCTCTCTCTCTTTTTTTGTAAAGCAGTTGGGGTTAAGTAATTTGCTCAAGGTTACACGGCTAGTTATTTATTTATGTGTGGGTGCTAATTTTCTGAGGCCAGTACTGATCCTGGGTGCTCCTGACTCCAGGGCCGGTGCTCTTACTCACTGTGCCACCTAGCCACCCCATGAATTCTCTTTTGAACATTTTGAATTAACAGTGTAGATGGATCATATAGGTAGGGATTTCTTTCTAGTAGATAGTTTACAAAACTCAGGAGAAAGAATAATGCTGGAAATACACATCTGAGACTCATTTGTTTGGAGATGATAACTTAACCCATGGGAACTAAAAAGAGCTGCCAGAGATAGGGAAGGAAAAAAGGGCAGAAGACCAGAACCTTAGGGACACCCATACTTAGTAGATAGAAAGAGAAAGTTGAAGCAGCAGTCAGTCAACAGACATTTATTAAATGCCTAGTACTATTAAATGTTAGGCACTTTGGCTGGGGGATTCAAAGAAAGGCAGAAGTCAGCCCCTCCTCTCAAGGACCTCAATGTCTAATGGGGAAAATACCATGAAAAATACCATATACAAACAAGCTATAGAAAGGATAAGTTGGAACTAATCAATAGAGGGAAGGCACTAGCATTAAGGGAGATCAGGAAAGGCCTCTTGCAGAGGGTGAGACTTTAACTGGAACTTGAAGGAAGCCCAGAGGTGGAATTGAGGAAAAGAGAGAATTCTAGACTTAGAAGATGGCCAGTGAAAGTGCCAAGAATTGGGAAGTGCATAGTATTCTGCAAAGAACAGCAAGGAGACCAGTGTCAGAGGGGTGAATAAGGTGTTAGAAGTGTGGGGGTTTATGAAGGGCTTTAAATACCAAGCCCAGAATTTTACATTTGATATTAGAGGTAATAGTGAGTCACTGGAGTATTTTGAGCAAGATAACCATCTTTTATTGTCAGGCATGCCCGACTTTAACAGCTGAGTAGACGATAAACTATAGTGAAGAAAGACTTGAGGCAGGCAGAGCCTACTGCCAGGCTATTATAATAGTACAAGTATGAAGTGATGAGGGCCTGCACCAGGGTACTGGCAGTGTCAGAGGAGAGAAAGGGATGTATATGAGAGATGTTACAAAAGTCAAAGTAGTAGGCATTGACAACAGATTGGAGAGAAGGGACTGTGAGAGAGGAGTCTTGGGTGTCACCTTACACAATACAGTTGGCCTGTAAACACCCTCACAGTCACCCAAGCAAAGGAATGTCCCTCTTGCTTTCAACACACATCTGTCAGTAGTTCTTAATCTAGGTAAGGAGACAGCAAAGAGGAGAGGAACATAATGGGTAGATTGAAGAGATGGCTATTCTGTCAACCTTCTACATTAAATGCTTGGGCATAATACTAATAGTAATAGCCAGCATTCAGTAGTGCACGTTGTATATATCTCATTTTAATCTCACAACAGTTAATAAGAGGTAGGTGCTATTATTCCAATTTAATGGATCAGAAAATCCAGGATGATAATAAAGGTTAATTGATTTGCTCAGGATCGCAAATCTGTTAAGAAGCTGAAGGCAGATTTGAAATCAGGTTTTCCTGATTCCAGGTCCAGCATTCTGTACATTGGCTAGCAAATAGGTGCTAGCCAATGTATTCCATCAGGTGCTGTAAGTAGCTACCTACAAATTAAATTATATCCCTCTTAAGAAATCTTTAAAAACAAATATGTATATTTTATAGGTATACTTATTTCTGTCATTTTATCACTGTGGATCTTCCATCCACTAACACAGATTGCATCTTTTCTATAATTTAGGTAGGTTGTTGAGGATTGCTCTGGCCAAAAAAAAAAAGTCTTTACTCTATGGCTACCCTACTTTTGACGGTTTTACAGCTTTGGTAGAACCTTCTGAAACTTGTGCTTTGCTAGCATAAACTTTGCTACCCGCTAGTCATCTCCCCCAAAGAGTAAGGCACAGAGTAAGATTTTAGTGGAGCATATGTAGAATATACTAAACATAACACTTACGTAGGGGACATTTTCACTTATCAAGCTAGATTAGAGGAAAAGTTGACCTACAAATGTTCTCAACTATCCTAAAAATAGATGCTACCATCCCCTCAAGCTATCCTTCAGTCTTTCATCACCTTCATTGCTGAATGTCTAAAAAGAGTGAACACATAGGGGGCAGCTAGGTGTCGCAGTGAATAGAGCATCGGCCCTGGAGTCAGGAGGACCTGAGTTCAAATCCTGCCTCAGACACTTAACACACACACACACACACACACACACACACACACAAACTAGCCATGTGATCTTGGGCAAGTCACTTAGCCCCAATTGCCTTCCAAAAAGCAAAAAAAAAAAAGCGTACACATCCTTGCCACACACTTATTCAGCCCCCTCCACTGTGGATTCAGTCCCTGCCTCTCTTAGGAAACCCTTCTCTCCTGAATTGCTTTTTAGTTTGCCAAACTGGTGGCTTTTTCTGAATTCTGTTCCATCTTGACCTTTCTGTAGCATTTGGTATTAATCACCTCTCCCTTCTGGATACTGTCCTCTCCCTTAGCACTCTCTGGTACTGCTTTTTCCTGGATCTCCTACCTATCTGACCAGTCCTCAGTCTCCTTTACTATCTCAGTTTTCTCCTTCTACCTTTCAGCTTTATTTGGAGAAAAATAAGGCATCAGTTCCAACTTTGCTAGGTGGTTATTTTTCAAAAGATAGGTGCTAGCCAAATAATTTCCCTAAATTCAGAGAACACTAGCAAAATTTTTGTTTAAATATTTTAGAGAGGTGGCATATAAGGTAATGGAGGGAGAACCAGGTTTAGAATTACAGAGACCTAGGTTCAAGGGCTACCTCTGACGAGAAAACTATGAATAAATGATTTTACCTTTCAGTGCACTGAAGCAGCCTTCTAAGACTCTTCAATAACCAACAAGTTACTAATCTACAAAAGTAAAGGGAACAACAACCCTGAGGAAATTGCAGGTCCTGCCAAAGGATAATAGTGGTTCTAGGATGCATATTTATTTTGGATGGGTCAGATTTATGATACGTTTGACTTGTTTTGCTCACATACTTTATTATGTCTTGAAGCCAAGCCACTCATATGATCAGTGAGTATACTATTTATGTCCATTTCATTAGGATTTGGAGTAATTACACATTTAATTATAAAATTTTATAGTTATTATATCCTGACTTTTATGACATCAGGTCAGATCCCCTTTTTTGATACTAAGTCCTAGGTCAGGAATGCAACCTTCATTTATAATCTTGTTCCTCTAAATCCATTTAATGAATCCTGGTTTGCAACCAACCAAGCATTTATTAAGTGCCTACTCTTTGCCAGAGACTATGCTGGACCCTATAGATACTAAGACAAAAATGAAATAGTCCCTGTCCCTAAGGAGCTTACATTCTATCAGAAGAGATAGCATGTATACATAGAAGGGTATACCAAATAAATACGAAGTAATTTTGGGGGGGAGACACCATCTGCTTTACAAGGTAGTTTTCAGGATTGCTTCCAAACAGAAAGCAGATCTCTGCCCATATTTGCCCAAAGACCATGTCAGTGGAGAAAATACTGCCAAGATACATTGTTCTTTTTCCTGAGCCACAAATAAGTATTTCATGTTTATAAAGCTAGGTCCCGAATTGGCACAAATAATGAATCTCCTCAAGTAGTTGCTTGTGTTTGAATTTATACTATTTGAAGCTATAATTATGTAAAATATGGTCATTGGTTCCAACCCAATGAAAATGTGCTGTTTGAATTAGAATAATGTGACCATTTCAGGGGATTCATTAATCTTAGGACCTAGCTACATGGAACTTTAAATTTACACAAAATTTTTCTCACAAAAATTTCTTTATCAAGTCTTTGGGAAGTCAAAACTGTGAATGCTGTTTTAGACATGTAGTCAGTATTACCTAAATGCCTTTATAAATTTTTGTTATTTAATATTATTTTTCTCTTTATAATGATTTCACAATTTTTTGATTTTTTTATCTTTATTAATTTGTTTGTTTACTTTTATTTTACAAGATTCAATTCCACAATTCCTTGTGGATTTTCTCTCCCACTCCCCCATGACGGCATACAATCTAGTAGAGGATCTGCAAATGCTTTCACGATTTCACAATCTTACAGTAGTTTTAAATGGACTTGAGTTGCCCCAAGAGGGAGGATATAAGAAAAGGACTTTACATTGAACATTAGAATCAAAGGAGATTACAGGTGGGGTCTTCTCTGATCCTCTTTAAATGATCCTAATGGCCTTTTTTTGTTCAATTTCATTTTCTACAGGAAGAGCTAAAGAAAGACCTCAATAAAATTAGGAAAGAAAAGGAGAAAGCACAGGCTGCAGCTATATCTGCAGCAGCAACCCCACCCCCACCCCCGCCACCACCGCCGCCACCGCCGCCACCGCCACCACCAACCCCACCACCACCACCACCACCACCTCCACCACAGCATTCAGTCAATGTCACAGCAACTCCGACATTGCCCTTACCTGTATCTTCCCAGAAAAGAAAAAGAGATGAGGAGAAAGAGTCTTCAGCTTCCAAATCCAAGAAAAAGAAAATGATTTCCACTACCTCAAAGGAAACCAAGAAGGACACAAAGCTTTACTGTATCTGTAAAACGCCTTATGATGAGTCTAAGTGAGTAGGTCCAGTTCTTTTAATTCTCTTTCACTATCTATTTAACCATTTCTCTTAAAGACCGGGGGGTAGCAATATTATTGTATATTTGAAAGCAGTTTATAAGAGTGAAACTGTCAGTGTGGTTTTTTTTAATCTAGTGATCAAAACCTTATACAAGAAAAAGCAAATTCATGATTTTATGTTATGATTCTTATTTTTAGCCTGTTTGTCTTTTCATCATATTCCACTGTCTGAAAAAGAAAACAAAAACATACTTTCTATTACTCTCTTGCTTTTCTGTCTTCATCAATTTCTCTCCTTTAGAGAACAATTAAGTGTCTGCTTTAGAAGTAAATTTTTAATTCCAGAATTAATCAATAGGTTCTCCTAGAGATCAATCCAAAATTGATAGCATTGTGTCTTTAATCTTTTTTTACATTTGAGACTAAAGTTCATTTTATTTACTATCAGACTATAGTTGTTGAAAGATGGTACTGTTCTATGGGGGAATAGTACTATTTATTAATAATAATATTAGTAGCTTAATTTTGTTGTATTGTTATAAAATTACTGCTTATCAAAAAAGCAATATGAAATTATTTCTTTATATATACCCAAGAATATGAAAAACTCTGGAATATTTCTCATTTCTAACTGAAAAAATGTCAATGAAGATGTTTCGGGGGTTTTTTTGGTGGAGGGGAAAGGGGCAGATATAACTTGTAATTTAGGGTAATTTAGAATGAGTTTAGAGGAGGCCCTTCATGTAATGATCATCCTTTAGGAAAGTATTTCTTCTTGAATTGCTAGTGTATAGACCAGATTTTTTTTTGTTAATTTTTTAGTAATTTATTATGTCAAGCAAATATGATTAAGCAAAAATTTATTAACATTATACTCCCTCCAAATCCATTGGGTTATGCTGAGAAATTTTATCATTTTAGGTTTTAAGAATCAAGTTAATATTGATAGTTTCTACACTAAAAGACTTTCTGTACCTAAATAATTTCTAAATTTGTTTTGTCTGTATTATGTTCAAACGGGAAAGAGAAACTGCTTTTCTAATGCTTTCTAATGATTTTACTCCAGTAGGTACAAATTCTACATCACAATTACTTTTTTTTTACATCACTTTTCCTTCCCTCTACCATTCTTCCCAGTAGAACGGGCCACAAATTCTTTGGGGCTAGGGATGTTTGGAATCTAAACCCTTTCTGTTTAGGTGAGACTAGGTGGGCATCTTCATTGTTTGTTATCTTCATTCATTAGATATATGGTGTACAATGTGAAAACTGAACCTTATCAGCTTGTCCCTTTGGTCTAGGATGGTGTGCTTCACTTTAAGCAAATCCAGCCTATTAATTATGAAGTTTTGATTCTTTGATACATTTGTGACTTCCCTCTGTCAGTCCTTTCTGTGCTCATGCACATGGAACCCCTTGGTGTCATTTCATCCTATGTGACTCTTATCTATGCCTTCTATGAAAATTCCCATGGAATCCATAAAGATTCCCAAAATATAAAATGGAGGACTTTTTGTACCTTTAGAAAGGCATATGAAAAGCACTTTGTGCACCCTCAGTATTTTATTTAGCACTCAGTTCAAGTTTAAAATTTCAAAAATGCATTGCATAAAATGAAGTGCACCTGAATGATAACGTCTTTAAGGTCATTTCGCATTTATTTTGTGTGGATACTTCACATTTTTTTTTGGCATTAAGATAATTGAATTATGCAAAATTCACTCATGCCATTTTTTAGTTAGAATAAGTTAGTGTGTTTATTTAGTAAGTTAGCATTATATATTAAGTTTTGTAATTTTTGTTATAACTTTGACAAAAGACTTATTGAGGATTTTAATGCAAAATTATTTTAAAAGTTAGAGGCATAAACTTGCTTCCAACTTAATCTTCTCAAAGTGCCATGGAAGCAACACACTTAGCCGAGAGCCTGTGCAGTGACTCCCCTAAGACTCTGTCTTAGTCTTTGTACAAATGAAAGAAGAGGAGAGATGAGAATTAACCTATATTCTTGTCTTCAGTGCACAAAGGCAGATTTTTTCAGTTTGACAGCTAGTTCCTTTGCTCTAATTACATTGTCCAAGACATGGTACAGTGTGCCCAGGGATACTAGTTACCTCACCATGGCTGACATGTATGTAGCTCTTTAAGATTCGTAAAGCAGTTTTCCATATAGTATCTTACTTGATCCTTACAACAGCCTTGGGAGGTGGTTCGCAATAGGGATTAATATCCTTATTTTGCAGCTGAGGAAACTCAGTTACTTGTTTTAACCAAAGTTTTCCCCATTTCCATCCAGGGTCTCATCCAGTGTGTGCAGTGTTCCTTCTCACCGTGACTAATGCTTACCCCTTTGACTGTAATCATTTTCTACACCCTGCCAGTCACCAATGTTAATCAATGCATCTCTTTATTAGGATCAGCATTGAAAAGTTATGGATAATAATCATCAGTTAGTCACAAATATGTTCTATACCTGTAACAAATATAAAACATCTTATAATAATAGATAACTATTTTCACACCATTCCATGCAAGGGCCACATCTGTTTTTTTTTTTAATTGAATCTCTTACTTTATTATATTATCTTCATTTTCATTGCACATTTATTGCACATTGCCTGCATTTATATGCCACATAGTATCTAAAAATATTCTCCAAAGAATGGTCCTCCTCTTAGTTTATTTTAAGGAGCCTGTAATTTTAACTAGATGAAACTCCTTTTGCATATTTAGAATATTTGGCAGAAATCACCTACTGTGTTTCTTTTACCACATTTCTCCATCCTAGCATGTTTTGTCTGTATGTATCATACACACAGCTGGCTGGCTGCCCTGCATGTTCTCCATAGTAACTTCTACATGGTGTTTGGGCTTTGCTCTGTTTTTTAATACATTTTCAAACCTATCTAAGAAATAGCCCTGACACTATGATGGCTTCTGTGGCATAGGTTTGATAGATGTAAGTTTGATTCTTTGGCGTTGGGTTTTGTGCCTCTTAAGGTTTTATGCACATTCATTAGTGGAGACATTGCCATCAGTGTGTTGTTGTGTTTTTGTTTCTGTTTTTGTTTTCCTCCAAAATTCCAGTAATTTAAGACCTACATTTTACTGAAAAGCATGCATTTGTTGAAATTGATGTGAGTGAATGCTTTCCCATTAGATACAGGGTCAGATGCTGTAGCTTTCTCTCCATGGGTAGAATGATTGGATTCAGGAAGTTCAGTCTGACCTATTATAGAAAGCCATCAAGTAGAAAGTGCATCAGTAACAGGGAAGACAGGGATAAACGTGCCATGCAGTTCAAAATGACAATTACATTGTCATTTTCATTGTGAATACTTTTAGGTTCTATATTGGCTGTGATCTTTGTACTAACTGGTATCATGGAGAATGTGTTGGCATCACAGAAAAGGAGGCTAAGAAAATGGATGTGTACATCTGTAATGATTGTAAACGGGCACAAGAGGGCAGCAGTGAGGAATTGTACTGTATCTGCAGAACACCTTATGATGAGTCACAGTGAGTTCTGATAAGAGCATCTTATTTAATAATTTAGGAAGACAAACTGCTCTGACTGGTTATTTGTTTATTTTTCAATGTAAAAGAAGGGTATTTTTTTGCAAATATTATACACCTATTACAAGTTCCTTCCCGATTTTTATTTTTTTCTCTTCCCTTCCCTCTCCCCTTTCAAAATTGATGTTGCTTTATAGTGAATGTTTGAGATGTATTGGGAATATGCAGTTTAAAAGGTAGATTTGATTTTCCTAAATATAAATTAACTAGATTAAAAAAGAATATCTAGTTTGGATTTTATTAGTGTTTGAAATGGTGTTTTATTTTAGATTAGAAAAATAAAAATTTGAGCATAGCCTTTGAGATTTTATGAGATTATAGACTTCTGACAGCCAGCTGGGTGGCCAGCAGTAGCTTCCCATTTGATATCTTATTCATTGAGAGATTTGAGCTTTCTTTTGTACTTTGAGCTTTAAAATCAATTAAATTAAAATTTGTTTCTCTAAATCTATACTCCAACATAAGGCAATGTTACTAATACTGTTTTCTGACAATTTAGTTGTTAGTGAATTTTTTTTACTGTAAAAAATACTAAATTAACAAACTCTTAATTAAATGTCAGTCTTCAACCAATGTGTGAAAACCATATTAGAACTGTTATATCCTGATGTATGTCTTCAGATACATAATACTCATTTAAATGAATTGTGAAAAGTATTGTCCATTCATCTTAACACTTACATTTCTGTTTTACATATTACAGATTTTACATTGGTTGTGACCGATGTCAAAATTGGTATCATGGGCGCTGTGTTGGTATTTTGCAAAGTGAAGCAGATCTCATTGATGAGTATGTCTGTCCACAATGCCAGTCAACTGAGGATGCCATGACAGTACTCAGTCCATTGACAGATAAAGATTATGAAGGATTAAAACGAGTGCTACGTTCCTTACAGGTAAGGAACGACAGGGGTGAGAAATGCAATAGGTGCCACAAAATGGAAAGTTATGCAGGGTAGATGATATGTGAAGCATACTCTGGAGCAGGATAGTTATAATAGGTTAGATAAGTTTATACTTAAAAACCGCTGAAAACAACTTGGACCAAGGGAAGAGTTCAAAAACTAAATAAATCAACCTAGGGAAGTACACTTTTTAATTCAGTGCTTCTTTAGGTAGGATCACTGGCAAGAAAGCCTGTGGAGCTCTTGTTTCCTACATGTCTGGGCCTACAGGACTCTTTGTTAAGTATTTTCTTTCTAAGGCCTGCTTCACATGACCAACTGGAATCATTTCATGGCTTTGAATGGTAATGAGAAATAATAGATATTTAGAAATAGAGAATAGATTTCCACACTATAGCTAGGTAATAACTACAAAGCTGATTTTATTATACACCTAAGTTTTTAATTTCTTTGCAAGATCATTCTTATTAGGACAATCAAATAATAAGTTAATTGAATGTCATTTCAACATCCTTTAGCAACACAAGAAATTAACAGAAAATGATAACCAACTATAAAACATTTTCCCCCAAAACAGACATGCACTAATTCTTTACCTAATACATCTTTATTAGAATGTATAATTTTTGTTCTTTAAGAAATATTTTTATTGATTATTACTAATTTTTGGTATCTTATAAAATGAAGGTTTACCTGCATGCTTGTAAATATGTTATAGAGTATGAATTAACATATTTCAAGATATGGGATACTTTTCACCATTATATCTTATTTTAGCTCTTTGCTTTCAAAAGTGCGTGTTATTTATATTTTAGATCCCTCTTACACAGTAACTGTCTAAAGTGGGGACTGAGAAGGGGTGAGGTGCAGCAAGGTCAGGATGAAAACAAGCATCCTTCATTATAAGAATTAGGCAGATCAAGTCCATTTCTGTTCTGGCCAAAAGAAAATTTAAATCCAACCTATAAATTCACTGGGTCACTAATGCCTGAGCTGGGGCCCTGTATTTACCTCTGATAACATTGTCTCTTTTTCCTCTCAGGCTCACAAGATGGCATGGCCTTTCCTAGAGCCAGTGGATCCTAATGATGCACCAGATTATTATGGTGTTATCAAGGAACCAATGGGTAAGTGCTTCAGTCAGATGGTGAACATCTTCCTTACTTTCTGCAGGAGATGTTTTCAAATTTGTAAAAAGTGATCAATCACTTGCATTCTCTGTAACTGAAGCATTTTTTCTGAGTTGTACTTAAGTACTTAAATAAATGCAATATTGTCTACATAGAATAGATTGTGGCTTTCCTAATTTTTAAGAGGCAATGGTTCTGTAACTTAATCTCCATTTTCAGATAAAATAGTATAATGCTAATGGTTTCTCCTATTCAAGGCTTTTTCTTCCCACTGTCTTTTTAAAATTGATATCAAAAAAAGACCTCAGACTTGCTATGTAAAATAATTATACAGAACTCCTTCAAATAAAACCTTTCTGAAGGTATGTCTTATTTAGCACTTATATCTTATTTAGCATTATGGATGAGATACTCTTAAATTTAAATAATGGAATTAAATTATTTGTAGTTGAAGTAAGACATTTCATAGATTGGGGAAGTTCAGTAAAGTAAAGGTCACAGTGAATTTCTAAGTCAACAGAAGTCCTGGTCCTTACTCTCACCAACAGATAATACTCATAATGATCAGCATTAATAGTTTCCATATAATGAAAGAGTAGGCTTTCACATTTTCTCAACTTAAAAGAAGAGACAGATAGTTATTACAGTAAAATATTACTTCCATTTATTTGGACAAAATATGTGATTTCAAAGTCAGCGTGTAAGGTGCTCCAATGAGCAAACTCCTTTTACCCATGCAAAACATCACCTCCCTGCAAAATAGAGTTTCATTAAATGTTTACAAATATCATGACAGTTGGTAGAATTGCAGAATAAACATTCAGAAAGAATTCTTGTTGGTGAGATGGACTCCTCTTTTTTTTCTCAGTCAAAGTAAAGAAAAAAAAAAGTTGAATTATGTCAATGCATTTTCAGGACCCTGTCAGAGATGCTTGTGTTTTAAGATGAAAACTGACTGGGTCCACAATAAATTTGTCTCACTTGGCCCCTTGTGGTGTTAGGCAAGCTGCTCTGTTATACCTCCCTTATCAGCTCGCTGTCCCACTCTCCAGAGCAGCTGTTCCTAACTTTTTTATCCCTCCTCAAACCTCTCAGGGCCTTCCTTCCCACCCAGCCTCTCAGCTGACAACTTGCTTTATATGTCAGTGAAAAAAACTGAGATCACTAAACAAGAAATAGACCTGTTCTTCCCTCTTCCTCATCTCATACCGCCGAGATGTCTCCTGCCACTATCTCATCCTCACCCTTGTCCCACATAGTGAGGTGGCCCTTCTCCTTGCCAAGTCAAGTCCATCTTGTGCTCTCCACCATCAACCATAGTCACATGTCTTCAATCTTTCCATATCTCCTCCCCTCCCTGGTGTCTACAAACATGCTCTGTCTACCCTGCCCTCAGAAAACCCTGACTTGGTTTGTCCATCCCCCAATAACATCCCGTGTCTCTCTTTGTTTTTGTGGTTGGACTCTCTTGAGCAAGCGTCTCCACGTTTATTCTTCTCATTTTCTTCTTTCCTCTCTGCCGTCTGGCTTTTGCCCTCATCATTCAACCAAAACTGTTTTCTCCAGAATGACTACTAACAGTCTCTTAATTGCGAGCTCTGATGGCCTTTTCTCAGTGCTTATTCTGTTTATTATTCCAGATCACTTGACAACATTAGTCCCCCTCTTCTCTTCTGATTCTCCTCCATTCTGAGCACTTCTCAGTCTCTTTTGCAGGATCTTCATCCAGGTCAAAACTTGCGGTAGACAGGTAGCCCACAGGGCTCTGTCGGATCCTCTTCTCTTTTTGCTCTGTTGTCCTTCACTTTGTGGTCTCGTCAGTTCCCATGAATTCAATGTCCTAATGGTTCTCAGATCTACTTGTCCAGCCCTAACATCTCTAGGTTTGCATCCAGATGCCTCTTAGACATCTTGAATTGGATGTCCCATAGACGTCTTAAACTCAACATATCCACTGCTAAGTTCATCATCTTTTCCCTCATGCCCTTTCCCTTTTACTCTGGAGGGTACTGCTATTTTCCCTCGCACCCAGGCTAGGTGTCTTCCTCCACTTCTCGTTCTTTCATCCCTCATAGACAATCTGTTGCCAAGATCTGTCACAAAAAGCTTCATCAAGTCTCTTAAATCCATTCCTCTTCTCTCTTCTCATCTCCTCTCCTCACAGAGGCATTGGTATTTAAGGACAGGTAAATATCAAGCAGCCTAAATTGTGAGGCAGAAGATTTTCCAAACACAGGGATCAGCATGAGCCAAAACATGGAGGCAGAAAAATTCAAGGCATTTTTAGGGGCAGACAGTGCTCTACTTTGACAGGACCATAGTGTGCATGGAGGAGAAGAGTCAGAGAAAAGGCTGGGAAGGTGAGGTGGTAGCAGATGGCAGAGTGCCCTGAATACCAGACAGGCGGACTTTATTCAGGCAATATGGAACCGCTGAAGTGTTAAAAAGCGCAAGGTGACTCATGTAAGAAAGAAGAGTTTGGCAAAGGATAGATAAGAAGGGAGAGACTGGAGGTGAAAAGATCGATTAGGCTGGCATTAATTGTGGGGTATTAAAGGACAGTCCCAGGGTTGCAATAGAGGGGAAGGAATAGGACTCCCGGACCTCACTCCCAGTCACTCACTCTCACCATTTGGAACTCTCAAGGTCACATGGACTGTCTACCCTCCCTTCACCAAAAACAAAAGAAGATACACTGAGGCTGGCAAAGAGCAGAGGGCCATATTCACAAGGCAGCGTGGTGTCCTCAGAGAGAGAGGGCCCAAGGCCTCTCCCCTTACAGTAATACCTCTCACTGGATACCATCAATAAAGGAGTCGAGTCAAGAGCACAGGTCCAGCTAAGAGAGAGACTGAGGCCAACAAGTGAATTTTTGAAAGCACCCCTAGTTCTAGTTCTCCCACTGCAGCCAACCAAAGAGGCTGCTGTCCACCACCTGGCTAGAAAACTGCAAACAGTTATAAAATGTCTACACATGCGCCAAGATCTATCCGACGCACTTTCATCAAAAATCATAAGGAAATTTCTCTGTTTTTTCTATGTGGGCGATTGCGTCAGCAACGCCCTGCTTATATACCAGCATCCCCTGGGACAGGAGGGAAAGAACAGAATGGTTTATGCTGAGTAGATGTAAAGGATATTGCAAAGGGAGATAAGATGGGACTTAGTGACAACTTGGACGTGAGAGCTTGTGTGAGTGAGTGATGGCGCCACCAATAAAACAATAAAGTCAGAGGAAGAATGGACTTGAGAGAAAGGATACTAAACCCAGTTTTGAACATGTAAAACTTGACACACCAGTGGATGATTCAAGAAAAATTCTCTGGCAGACATTTAAAGACTCAGCAGAAGCAGTCTAAACAATGATGAATAGAATAGAATAGAATAGAATAGAATAGAATAGAATAGAATAGAATAGAATAGAATAGAATAGAATAGAATAGAATAATCTTAACCAGCTCTAACTTAGGAGAAATGATGAGAAAAAAATATATGAATTCAAGTGTATTAAGCATAGAAGAGGAAAGCTAAAAATTGGAGAAAATCTTGTTCATTGAACATTTCTGAGAAGAAAATGTATCTCTTTGAACTTAGCAAATTAGCAAAGGTAATAAAATAGAACAAAATGAATTGTTGACATGCCTCTAGAAAAAATGGCAGACTAATACACTATTAATTTAACAGTAATTCAGTTTGATCTTTTTGGAAAATAATACAGAACTAAATAATAAAATTTACAAAAATGTCTATGCCTTTCAACCCTGTGATCCCACTGTTAGATTTATGCCTATGCTATATTTTATTTACAGAGGTGGTGTGGGAGAGACTCAACAAAAATATTTTTATTTATAATAGCAAAATTTTAAAAAACTGAAAATAATATATGTGCCCAACATTTGGGGAATAATTGAATAAAGCATAGTATATGAAAAAGTAGAATGTTATCGTACATGAATAAATGATGAATTGAAGAATTCAGAGAAATAATGGGGAATACATGAAGTCATTTAGAGTGAACAAAACAGCTTCAAAACAATAATATGCTTACTGCAGGGAACATAAAGATAACATTAAATAGCACCAAATTTCATTGAATGTATAGGACAACTCTATTACCAAATCCTTAAATTTAATATATATGACATTTGTTTCTTTTAACAATGAATAATGTGGGAATTTGTTTTCTTCTGCACATATTTGTAATGAGCTTTTGTCTTTCTTGCTTTCTTGATAGATAAGAGGGAGAATTTAGAGCTGAAAATTAAATTGGATTTTTAAAAAATGAATAAACAAGCATATGGTTTCATGTATCGTTAATGATTCCTAATTCTTATGTTTGAGGAGGTTTTGGTGCATTTCTTTTTAATATCTTTAAATGCTTATATTTATCAGTGGAAATTAAAATTAAATCTATTAATTTTATAAAGAAGACATGTTCAGTTTAGCTGCAGATTGGGATTTTTATAAAGTCTTCCATGAACATGTCATAGTTGATTACATGAGAGCAGTGAGAGAGAAGAGGGCCAAGGACAGGAACACTTTATGGAGTTTTAAAGATACAAGCAGTCATCAAAAGAAAAAGGAAAGGAAAGGAAAGGAAAGGAAAGGAAAGGAAAGGAAAGGAAAGGAAAGGAAAGGAAAGGAAAGGAAAGGAAAGGAAAGGAAAGGAATTTAACATTCTAATAACAAAACCTAGAGTATGAGGTGTTATGAAGCATAAGGACAAGATGGAACACAGAAAATAAAGAGAAAACTGTATTAAATACTGACAGAATTCTGTTGTATTTGGCAGTTTGGTCATTAGTGACCTGTTTGAATAAAAAGATGATAGTGGAAGCCAGGATGCAAGAGATTAAGGAGAGACTATGTATAAACACCTTTTTTTTTTTTTTAAATTTGACAAAGAAGTTCTGAGAATTGGAAAAACTGACTTTTTCCTTAGGTGACTTTAATCTTCTCAGCTAACTTGAACACTAAAACTCTTTAGCTCTTGCTTGGTATTTAAAATAGCTTAATATAAACTAGTAAAATGAATATTGACACTGGCAGCTAGATAGCACAATAGATAGAGTGCTGGGCCCAATGTCAGGAAGACTAATCTTCCTGAGTTCAAATCTGGCCTCAGACAGCTGTATGACTCTGGGCAAGTCATTTAATCCTGTTTGCCTCAGTTCCTCATCTATAAAATCAGCTGGAGAAAGAAACAGTAAACCACTGTAGTACATCTTCCATGAAAACCCCAAATGGGGTCACAAAGAGTCGCACTCAACTTCAAACAACTGAACAACATCAACAAATGATGTTGATCAATGAGTATTGATAAATGAAAAATTAATATTGAGACAATAAGTCTAACAACTATGATTTTTAGTGCTTTTTGCCCCCTTTTCTGCCACTCTTATCACCCTGATTTTAGAAGTGGAAGGAAGATTGATAAACTTGGAAATAACTTGGTATTTTTCTTTGGCCATGGCAGGCAACCCCTCAAACCTAGAATTTACTACCAAATCACCTGCCTCCTGGTAATAAGCCATTCCATGCTTAGCTAGGCGACTCCTTGGAAAACAGACATCTTTTGCCAGGAATTCTAAGCCTTCCTGTGTTACAAAATGGATTAGAACTTGCTTTCTACATGCTTAGCCTTTAAGAGCCCCAAGTTACCACTTTGATGAGGTGTCAGAATCAGACTTTGTAGAAATATATATGAAGAATGAGGTTAAGTGCAAAATGCTTGCCTTTCCTGATTTCTAACTTTCTTCACATTAATTGATTTTTCAAGTATATACTTTAGCATCAAAATACTTTTGGTTTGGGGTTTTTGTTATAAATAATTATGTTCTCTCTTTAAAAACTTTTGGTTAGACCAAAATAAAGATCATGAAACCAATAACCTAATTTTTCTTCCCCTAATTTTACTCTTCTCCCACAACATGAATTTTGAACACTTAGTTTTCTCAGTGGCTGTAGAAATCTGGAATGCAGTTTTCAAGTCAGTGCTGTACATCCAGTTTTGTGGAAAGGGGGGGAAAGACCTATGTTTATGGCTAGTTGGTTTTAGAGGAGCCTTCTCTACAATCTAATAAATTTAAATTCTAAACTCCAATACACAAATTCTGGAAGATCAAGCTATCTTAAAAGAAAGGAATACAGGCAGGTTTGATGATGGTGAGGGGTAGGCTCTCCTGCTCTCACTGCTGTAGCTGAAGCAACAACATCTCTGTTCATGTTCTGGACCACCAATTTGAGAGAAAAATATCCAAGTTTCTGAAATTAGTGTTGATATAAAAATGTATTTTCAGCTCAGAATGTTGGAAGAGGATATGGAAGTATCTGTCAAGGTTGTGATTGTTAGGAATGGAGCTGTTGGGAAACAACATATGATTCAACAATATCGCAAAGGCATTTTTACAGAAAACTACAAAAAAACCAATTGGAGTTGATTTTTTGAAGAAAAGAAGCCCCCTTTCCCTTCATATTTTCTTGTGCCTACTTCAGCAATAAGTGTATCAATTAAACCTGAAAGGAATGTTTAGGACCATGTTTGATAATACATTAAAAACTTTTCTATTCAGTTCTCTTAATATCTCATATTTGTGTGTTTTTAAGATCTAGCCACGATGGAAGAAAGAATACAGAAGCGTTATTACAAAAAGCTGACAGAATTTGTGGCAGATATGACCAAAATTTTTGATAACTGTCGTTACTACAATCCAAGTGACTCCCCTTTTTACCAGTGTGCAGAAGTTCTTGAATCATTCTTTGTACAGAAATTAAAAGGATTCAAGGCAAGCAGGTAAGCAAAAAAAGCCCATTTTTGCCATCTCTCTGATTTGTTCGTGCTTAAAATTAAATCAGCTCTTTCGAGCACTGTGAACTAACCTCCCAAAAGAATTGGCTCCTAAGGCACTTTATTGAAGATAGATTTGAAAGAAGTTTAAAAATATGCAGGTAACTACCAGGTTTTAGTAGGCCAACGAGTTGAGTGCTGGGAAATGATGAAGCTTCAGTTTGATCTGTTTTAAAATCAGGGGCACATTCAGCCCTGAATGTTTCTTCTCTCTTACTTTATAATTTTGATTCTGTTTAGCGCTGCATTGTTATTTAAGAATTGAAAACCTCATGGGAAATTTGGAGTGAGTTATTTTGGGGAAGTTTTCTGAGCAATTCTTTTCTGAATGGAAAAATAGACTGTAAAGAGTTTCCAAACCCTCAGTAAGAGCATAATTCAACATTTAGTATTGACCATGTACAATATAAAAATGATTATACTACCTAAATAAATAAAATTGCATTACTTCAATCATACTATTTTTAATTCCTATTTTTTACAGTTCAGTTTTAGTAACTTCCATTAGAAAGCAGTTATGCTTTCTGTTATTTAAAACTCCCCTTTAGTAGCAGAATTGGGGAGATTTTGTATCTGTAACAGAAATAAAAAATTTTTTTAAATGTGAAAGTCTGTTGCAAGCACCACTTAATGTCATGATGTGATACAGATAACTATTCTAATTTCTATGAGAATGAGCAAAATTAAATTGAAAGTTGAATGACCAATATTTAGAATTACAGGGTTTTAGAATTGAGAAGCACCAGGACCATAGGGATCATTTTGTTGAGACTCTTGCTCTAATTGTGGATTTCAGTGATTGACCAAGTTGCCATCTGCTGCCATTCCCTCATCCCCCTTTTTCATTTATGGTATCCAGCATTAAGTATTTACACATTATTTTCATTACTGCATCTTATTTGTTATGCTTCTTCATTTATACCATCCATGTTCTTTCTTTTCTTACAGATTGTGATATCTTTAGTCTGAACTTTTTAACTGGAATCAGAGCTGGATGTTGGGGTCACTCATTCTTTCATTGTACCATGTCATTTACTTAATTCACACCCTGCCTCCAGAAAGTTCAGATTAGTTAACAGAATTTCTAAATGTTTAAAGATGTATAGCAATAAACAATCATTTCCTAGCAGCCATGTTGAACAATGTATTAAAAAAAATTATTGTAAATTCTGGGAATACTGTATTAAAAAAAAGTCTTGCAACATAAGTCTGTTGGCTTAGTCCTGGAAACTCTGTACAGTATTTTCATCATACTAACTACAGTTGTGAATAAAACTGTGAAGTTTAGAAAGGAGATTGTCTGAATTTTTATTAGAAAAATGTGATTTTAATTACTGTTAAGTGTTGTTCTTTTTTTACATCTCAGATTTCCCCTACCCCCAACAATCCTTATCAATGTAAATTAGTTTGTACATATTTTTTAACCATAATGATGATACTTCTGTAAATGTCTTTTTCCCTATGGCTAAAAAGTTTGTAACCTTTATTAGTAAAATATATTTTTAAGACTTGGGGAATTTTCCAGAAAAAAAAAATCATGTTTAGTGTACAGTAAAAAATTTTAATTCAGTAGACTAAAAAAAAAATTTCTGAATGTCAAAAATAATTGTCTCCATAGTATTGGCTGCTTCCCATCCGACTGATTGACCTTGGTTGGCATTGGCTTAGAGCCTCATTGTTCTCCAAAATGAAGGGTGCTTAATTGTTCCCTTTTTTCTGTATTCTGCAGGTCTCATAACAACAAACTGCAGTCTACAGCTTCTTAGAGTTCAGCGTGTTAAACTAATGCAAAACACAGCAAGAATCTGGTTATCTGAAAGGTTTAAGATTAAGAAGCCAGATGTTTTAGTCAGGTTCTCCTGACAAGACTTGACCTAAACTTCGTTTTCATTGGTCACAAAAGTCCAATTATATTCTTGGCCTATTTTGTCCAGCGGACAAAGGAAAACAAAGTCAGCACCATTTTCTTGTCAAGATCAGATTGCTTTACTATTGTGGCAGAAGCGAGAAAAGGAAAGCAAGAATAAGATAAATGGGGTCAAGTTATAACTCCATGGAAATGTCACGTCTGCTCTTCAGTGAAGAAGCGGCTTTAAAGTCACACAGAAAACTTTGACTGTATTTATTTATTGTTGCAAAAAAGACACTTTTTTTATTGCTGCCCTCATTTGTCAGCTAATTATTTTTTCTTAAAAAAATCCAGCCCTGGTTACATGTAATCCATTCTGTATCTTATCATGATTCCTGTAGGTAAAAGTACAAGAGACCTCTAGATGTCTTTTCTTTCTATGAAAGGAGCTGCTATGTACACATGTGCACACACAAATACACACAAACACACACACACACACACACACAAAAACTGGGAATCAACAGTGAGTTTATTGTTCATGCTAGATAAAAATTAAGCTTGCATAAAGGTTGGGCTAAATGGTCACATGGACTACAGACTCTGTTGCCTTGAATAAAACAGTACAATTTGTCATTTACTCTGCACCAGACTGAAATGAGTAAAATCTATTTGAAGGTATCTTGTTTGTAAACATTTGTCAGATTCTAATTTTTTTCTTTTTGTATTAAAATTCAAAATATGGATGTATATGAAACAAAATAAATGGAGATAATTTTTCTCCCACAGATGGAAGTGTCTTTGAGTATGTGGTACTGACTGACTGTAAGCTTTGGTGGGGTGGAAAAGGACTCCAAAGGGCAATAAAGGACAGAAAAAACTAAATATGACTGTTTTCCCCAAGAAGGTGGCCCTGTCTTCTGTCATTCCGAGTTCCTTATCGCTTCAAAATAGTCAACAGGAGTGCCATACCTGCTGCATCAGTGAATGCTGGAGTTCCATGTAGTGGGAAGCAGAGTATCCCACAGGAATGAAAGACTGCTTCCTTCTAGAATAGCTTGTGTTTGTTTTCTTCAGAGAAGGAAAGGTAGAATAAACATGAAATCTACTGAAGTTCTCCATGCAAGTTTCTCTTGCTTTTTAATGATCTGTGCTTAAACTGCATTTTTCTACATTATATTAACAGTTGTAATGAAATCTGCTGTTTGGCTTATGCAGCCTTGCAAAAATATTACTAGATTTTGCACTAATTCACGTTAGCTTTGTTCTCCTAAGATTTGGAGTTTGCCTGAGAATTTTTTTTAAAGCCTTTCCCTGGGTTTAATATCACCCCCGCTATGCAAGACCCTTTCCAGTTCTTAGTTTCCTAAAACTAAGTGTAAGACATAGCTATGGATCACAACTCTTTCTTATTACAGGCTCAGGTGTACAGCTTATTCTGGGGTTCATTTTATCTAATAATTATTAGACCATTTTTTGTTTGTTTATACAGATGTTGTCACTTAAAAAAACTGTTCAATGTGAAAACAAAGTTTATGCTTCTTAAAATAAGATAAAAGTAGTTGCATTAAAGTTATGTTGTCTGACTTTTTTAATGCTACATATTGTATGCATTTGCTGATGCAAGAACTCTACGTTTTTAATGTTATGAAATTATTTTGCATCTCATCACATCACAGTATTTCTGTACTATTTATTCATATATATATATAAATATATATGGACTTAATCATTTAAAACTTGTTGCGGAAAGAACTTTCCTACCCGTAGGCAATAGATTGCTATGTTTTTAATAATTGTGGCAAACTCTAAAGAGTAATTTTTTGTACTTAATAGGACATTTCATCCTAGACAAATAAAGTAATGTTTTTGACATTGGATTTGGTGCAGTTTCTAATGAAACACTGGTTGGTTGATTGCTGATATAGTTTATATAGATGTTTGGCAATAATGCCAAATTGTACATAAACAGATTGTCACAGGAATTCTCAGACTAGGAGTATATTAATGGCAAATCTGTATTTAATGGTATAAATGCCTGTTTTCTATTTTTTATACCATCATAAATGGGCATTTTGTAGAATATGGAAATTATTAGCTACAGAATTTGTCATTCCAAAGGAATTTTTCAAAAACTAATTTTCTTATTGTACTTTGGGATATATTATGCCATTCAGCAAGATGGCCTGTAGATAATTAGCTTTTAGTATTTCATATAGTATAATGTACACTCAGAAGTCCACGCTTATGAGACATATTTTTACTTATGACTTAGGGAGTTGTGAATATTCAGTTTGTATGATTACAATTCCTTAACTAAATACTTCTGATAAATGTTTTTTTCCTCAGCTTTCAAGTTCAAAATTTTTCAAAGCATTTCATAAAGATGATTTTCATAGTTTTGATAAAGTTTCTTCTGCAAACCCAAATCTGCAAGATTTGTTGATTGTCCTATAGGCAAAAGTCGGGGGTAGGGGGAGGGAAACAGTTGGTTATGAGTTTTCAAAAATGTTTTTCTAAAGATAAAATCTCTACCTATATTTGAAATGAACTGGGGTTGATACAGATTCACTGAGTTTTGTGGGGGGGAGGGGTTCGTTGTATTTCCCTTATAGATTATAAAAATAAAATTTCTTTCCCTGACTTTCTCTCCTTTTCCATTTGGCAAGTCCAAGGTCTTGATATGTATTATAGTGCCGGAATCAACACAGCCATAGCTTAAATTTTTTCTAGGCACTAATATTAAAAGTTTGTACTCCAGAGTTGGACTTTAGTATGTGCCATTAAGATGATGGCAACGTTATTGCCTGTGAGCACTGAGTTTACATTCTCTAAAATAGAAACACAAGTATATCAAATGCAAGATTTATAAAAATATTTTAATGAAAAGCACCATATGTGAAAGTTTTTTCGGTAGTCTGAATATCCTGGAGCCCTTGAGGGAGTATAATTTGGAAGACCTACTGGACTAATATCATTTGGGGTTTGGGTTCTTTTTTCTTTTGTTTGTATTTTTAACCTTTATTTCAAGGAGAAGCATGGAATCAGTAGAAGAACATTGCAGTTTCCCAAAGGCAATCTAGTCTGTTCAGTTCTGGGGCCCAGTTCACTGTTCACTTGCAGTATCTACCCAACATCATTCTACTGATGATGGACAGGTTCTATAGATGTACATCCAGTTTCATAATCAAAACAAAAGACATACTTTTACCTGTAAACAAGCTGGAAGGATAATACAGCAGAGTCTAAATTTTGCTGGAGATGAACAGAAATTAGAACCATATCCAAATATATATCATTTGAATGCAACTTGTCAAAGTTCAAAGTGTTCTTTTGAAGAAGAAATACTTAAAGCATCTTTAATTTTGTCAATGCCTTCCCCTAACACTGATAGCAGCTGCTGTATCATGTAATGCATAGATGGTCTTTTAACAAGTTCTATGACTGGAAAATATATAATCCTGCAGTCAGGCTGGGAATAAGCCAGCTAGGCTGGGTTTTCTGACAGGAGCCCTTAGACCATTCATCATCATTTCAGTGGGAAATAAAATGCCATATGCAAAAAGGATAAGTTCTCATTTTGTCTAAATTCTCTCAAGAAAGGTGAAGAGAATTTCTAAATTAGTTTTGTGCAATATGTAGTGTGTGTTCATACACATACCACATATCCATATAGTTTGTATAAACATGTACATATATTTATACGCACATAATTACAGAGAACTATTTTTACCTATATTACTTAGTCATAGTTGATTGCTCTATTTCCCATTGGAAAATGACTTCAAGGTGAATATGAATCATTAATTCCAGTAAAATGATAAGATAGGAAAATGCTAAGAAATTATAGTGGAAAGAGTCCTGACTCTGAAGTCAGAAGATCTGGGTCGCGTCCCCGAAATTGGCCGTGAGGTTTCGGCAAGGCACAGTCTCTGCAGGTCTCAGCTTTCTCATCTTAAAGTGAGGGGTTGGACTAGTTGATCTCCTGTGTTCTCTCACTCTAGATCCATTATCCTTTAAATAGTTTCCTCAACCAGTATATCTTGAGACATGGGTGTTTTAATTGGTGATGGATATAAAATGCTTTTTTAGTCCTTGGAATACAAGCACATCCTTCAAAGAACAAGCAAACAAAACCAGATTGAGAATAGGAATAAATTTAGTCATCCTTTGCCCAATAAATTTAGTCATCCTTTTCCACATCTTTGTGTGTTAGGTTGAAGGATGGTTGGGAGAATATAAGACTGAAGCACTGGTTAAAATGAGTTAAGACCAACTTAGAATGAAAGGTTAGTAGAAACTCATTGCTGTACAATTAATCCCTGCCCTCTTATACTGAGACCAAATCATAGTGTCAGCATTTATTGCTCTCCAAACTTTGAGATCCTCTCGCTCTTAAGGCATATTCCTTAACAATATTTGTATTCAGGCAGTTTAGACAAGCATGACTTGATGTCACAGCCCTCATGGTGACCTTGCAGGTCACATTACAGAAAACAGGCCAAGAGAGGTTCAGTCCAATTGAACAAGCACTGCACATGTGTAAGGCATGGTGGGAAATGCTACAGATACAAAAAAAAAAGTAGGAAAATGGGTTCTACCTTCAAAGAGTTTACATTCTTCTGGGGGATACAATATGTAAAAAGACATGGAAAATGAAGATCGTCTGCGGAGGCACAGCAAGCTAACATCTAGGGGGATCAGGAAGGAAGAAGCCCCTCAACTTCCTGAGCAGGACTCTAAGAGAAGATGGACAGAGGGAGTAAATTCCAAGTGAGATTCAAGTTCTCTGCTGGAGAAGCTGAGTTTAAATCCCAACTGCCTCTACCTAGGTGACCTTGGACCAATCACAACCTCCTTGGGCCTATCAGTGCCTCATCTATACTACCAAGGGTTGGACTAGATGAGCTCATCCAACTCAACTGTGGCCCAAGGTAAGGGAAACAGCCTATGCAAAGCTACAACCATGCTGTGTTCTGGGTCCAGCAAGTTATACAAATTTGAGTGGAGTATATTTCCAATAGAGGGTTATATGAAATTAGGCTGGAATGCCATGGTGGAAGTTTTAAAATATCAAGCTAAGGGGTTTGCATTTTATCCCAGAGGTGGTAATAAGCCACTGAAGATTCTTGAGTAAGGAAGGGCATGGCATAGTCAGAGTTGTGTTATAGGGAGATGATTTTAGCAGCAATTCAAAAGATGGATTAGCAGGGAGAGACTAGGAGTATGAAAACTACTTGGGAGGTCCAGATAAGGTGAGGAGGGCCTGAATTAGGGCATCAGCTATGGAGAAGGAAGCAAGAGATGTTGAGGAAGCAAAATAAGACTTGCCAACTAGTTAGGCATGGAGCATGAGGAAGAGGAAAACGCCAAGGATGACTCCTAAATTGTGAATCTGGGTAATTGGAAGGATGATGACACTTTTTCAACAAAAATAAGAAAGTTTAGGGGTGGCTAGGTGGTGCAGTAAATAGAGCACTGGCTCTAGAGTCAGGAGGAACTGAATTTAAATCCAGCCTCAGACATTTAACACTTATTAGCCATGTGACCTTGGGCAAGTCATTTAACCCCAATTGCCCTGCCTTCCCCCCTCCAAAAAAAAAAGCAAAAAAATAAAATAAGAAAATTTGGAAGACATATTGATTTGGGGGGAAATTAATGAATTCTGGTTTGGAAATGTAGAGTTTGAAATCTCAATGGGACTTGCAGGTAATATGAAACGGGCTTGGAGAGAGAATAAGGTTAGAAATGTATGTGTGTGTGTGTGTGTGTGTGTGTGTGTGTGTGTTGTCCCAAAAGTCCTAGTGTAGTTTTAATCTTTAATTAAACTTCAGAACTACAAATGCAACAAACTTGCCAAAAGAATATTTAAAATTTATTTACATTTATATGCTTTTGTGAATTTTGAATAATTAAAAAAAATTCTTAACAAGGGGGCGGCTAGGTAGCACAGTGAATAGAGCACTGGCCCTGGAGTCAGGAGGACCTAAGTTCAGATCCGACCTCATACACTTAACACAAAAACTAGCCGTGTGACCTTGGGCAAGTCACTCAACCCCAATTGCCCTCCAAAAAGAAAGGCAAAAAAAAATTCTTAACAAGACAGAGCACCTTATCATTATGTGAAATTATCAGCAAGCATGTGGAATAATTTCTGGATGACATTTTTCTCAAATTAGTACGCCAATAGAAGTCCTTATCTCTTCTATCTCCATTAGACATTTTCCTGTGGACTCACACAAAAACTGACATGTAAGCAACAAAACTTTTTTCTTTAGATGGCCTTAAGACTAAGTTTACAAATGCAATCCTTTCAGTCACTGAGTGGCAACTGACCAAAGTTTTACAAAATTTGAAAACTGACTATAGTGATGTAGAGTGCAAGAGAGTGGTTATTCCATAACAAGAAACATTGATATGTTAAAATATCTTTTAGATGTTTTTTGTAAGTTTGCAGCATTTATAATTAGGGTAGTTAGGTGGCATAATGAGTAAAGTGCCAGGCCTGGCATCAGGAAGACTGAGTTCCTCGGTTCAAATCCAGCCTCTGACACTTACTAGCTATGTCACCCTGGGTAAGTCATTTAACCCTGTTTGCCTTAGTTGAGCTGAATAAGGAAATGGCAAACCACCCCAGTATTTTTGCCCCAAGAAAGCCCTTGATGGGATAATGAAGAGTTATTCTTCAACTGAATAAGAAACATTTATACTTATGTTACTAAAGATGAATGCTGCACTAAAATTTTGGTTATAAATATGCATATATTTTAATGTATGCCCATATACAGTGTGCATATATACATATGTGTATATATGCACACACATATATACATGCACACACACATTTGGAAGTCATCAGCGTGAGTGAAACCCTAGAAGCTTAGCTCACCAAGACAAAGGAGAAAAGAAAGACCAGAACTTGGTTTCACTTGTGCTCTGCTTTCAGAAATGGATGATTATCTAAATTAGAGCCATTCACTGCAGCAATCTGGGACTTTGCTCACTTTATTTTCTGTATTTGGCACCAAAGACCTATCCTGATGACTGATTAGGCAGAGCATTGGCACTAATGAATGGAATGGGGGAAAAAAATCCCACATAATACTTTTGTGTAAATGGGATTTATTAAAGAATCTGCTGCATAGTGAGCTCTACTAGAGGCCTCAGGAGGTCTTCCAAATCTCCGTCCATACTGTGGTGGTAGAATGGTGGCTGCCAACATGATTTTCCCAGCTTTCTCCAATTGGTGGGGAGCAAAGCATTATCTATTACCTCTAATTCCTTATCTGTGTTTTTGGATCATTGAGCAGTTAAACTGGTTGAGGAGAACAAGAACATGAAATAGAATGTTTCCCAGTCTACTCTGGGTCAACTACAAGAGGGATATGGAGGCTCTTATTTATGGTCCCAGGCATCATGGGTATGTTTGAGCCCAGATGGACACATCTATGAAGTATAACAGGGGGAGACCTCTACTGGTTTGGGGTATAGTCAAGAAAGAAATTAAATGGCATAGAGTTCTGGGCTTTCAGAAGACCTGAGTTCAAATCCAGTCTCAGACACTCACCAGCTGTGTGACCCTGGACAAGTCACTTAACCTGTTTCCTTCAGTTTCCTCAGCTATAAAATGGAGAAGCAGCAGTATCTGTCTTGCAGGGTTGTTGTGATGTTCATAAGATGCTTTGTGCTGTGCCTGCCCCCCCCCCCAAGTGCATGACATAAGGAGTGCTTATTGACTGCCCTTCTGAGGAAGTCCAGTAGGAAGCTGTTATGGGAATGGGAATCTAGGATCTCCCCTGCCCCTGGGCCCTTTGATAGGCTTAAGTGACTCTGAGAACCTTCCCTGACTTGAGAATACGCTCTGCCCCCTAACAGGCTGGATGTGCTCACCTGGAGCCTGTGGGGGGAGGACCACACCTGGTCACTGTGTGATTGGGCCATGGGTCATGAGGGCTGTGATGGTCTCTACTTATGCCCTGATGGGAGGCTTTGCTTTGGGGCTCACTATGGGAAGAGTTGTGCAATTTGGCCAGATGAGACTCTGGGCAGTGGCTGAGCCCCCAGCTTTGAAAACCCAGATGCTGGTGCTTCCCTCTCTGGTAACTAGGTATGGATGTAATGGTCAGACAGCTGGAAGCCTGTCTGCTTAATTGTGTTATTTTCTGTTGTAACTTCTGTTTGTATTCTCTGAAGTGCAGGGTGCTGACTTTTTCCCCTGAACCAGGTAAACGATATATGTTTGATTGATTAAAGTAAGCTTGTTAACCCATTTTGAGTTGCTTTCCTTTAGAAAAGCAGATCTAAGAACCTATGCTAGCAGCCATCCTGGGGATGTTGGGGTGCTTGCTGCTACAGAGTGCTATGAGAATAGCCTTGGGCCACTCAAATGAGACTCAAAGTGTCTCTGATGTTGGGGCTCATGGCTTTTTCCCTTTGGGATTCTACATGTGAGTTCTAACTCAGATTCTGTGAGGGAGAGGGGGACAACCTTCAAAACCACAAAATCCTGACACAAGGAGAAGGGTCTCAGTGCCCAATACTTTTTAATCCTAGTACTTTCTTTTTGTTCATTATTTCCTATTTATCTTATATATAGCACATTTGTACATATTTGTTTGTTGTCTTCCCCATCTAATTGTGAGCTATTTCAGGCCAGGGACTATCTTTTGCCTTTTTGTTTATTCACAATATTTAGCACATTGTCTGGTACATAGTTGGTGCTTAATAAATGTTTATTGACTGACTGATGTGTGTGTGTGTGTGTGTGTGTGTGTGTGTGTGTGTGAGAGAGAGAGAGAGAGAGAGAGAGAGAGAGAGAGTGTATTATATGTGTATGTACATTTTTTTTCCTAGCCAACAATTGATTTACATTCTCCAGAGGAAGAATGGCACATGCAGTTACCAAGTCCTAAGAATTAAACATAACCTTATGCACATCATAAGAAAGGTCATAGAAGCCACAAACTAGATAATCAATCCATCAGTAAGCCTTTACATACCATGTACCAGATACTGTGTTAGGAGCTGTGGATATGAAGACAAAAGTGAAACCAGTTTCTGCCCTCAAGGAGCTTACATTCTGTGGGGGAAACAATGTTTTGATGGATGGATGGATGGATGGATGGATGGATCCCAATAGATATGTATAAGATGCCATGAAATGAAATGCAACATAGTTTAAGGGACCCTACAAATAATTCAGCAAGGGAAACTGAGGAAAGATCAGTCAGACAGAAAGAATACTGGGAGGCACCAGTGTCAGAAAAGCCAAGAGAAAAAGTAAATCCAATAGGAGAAATGATCAACAGTGTCAAAAGCCACAGATGATCAGTCAAGAAGGAAAAGAACTCAGAATAAAAAAATTTAAACCATTGTATTTACCAGTTTAGACTGTTAGTTACCTTGAAGAAGGCAGTTTCAGTCAAGTGGTGGGACTAGAAGCCAAATTTTAAGGAGCGAAAAGTGAAGGAGAAAGATGGAGTGGAGATAATAAGTAGATGGCTTTCTCTACGTGTTTTGCTAGGGAAGTGAGAAAGGGAAGTGAGATGTAGGATGTTAGCTTCTAAGAGCTGACAGCATTAAGGATGAGGTTTTGAATGAGACGTCATGTTTGTAGGTAGCAAAAAACAAGTTTAAATACTTCTCCTGAGCAATGAGTTCTATATACTTGTCTCCCCAGAACCTGGCATAGTAGGTGGCATATGACAGGCCATTAAGAAACATTTGACTGGTTGTTTGATTTGAGGGCCTGCAGAATATAAAAGACGTTTCACATTTAAATGTTTTAGGATAGTGTATTTAATGCTAAAGAGGCAGGATGGTGAAGAGGGTCAGCCTTGGAGTCAGAAAGAATTAGGATTCAGTCCTGCCTCTGAAAAATTAGCTTTGTGACCATCAGCAAGTCACTTAACCTCTCAATCCCCCAGAAAACTCTCTAAGACTATAGAACTGCCCAGCAGTCAAGACTGGCAGAAGTTTCCCCACACTGGGAGCTCCTCACACAGAGGAGAACACTGGGGAGTGCTCACTCTCCAAAAACCATTGCTGAGTAATGTTAATGATTTAGGCAAGTTGTGCAGCAAAATAGATAACCATAGTGTTTAGTTTAAAGCAGCAGAACACACAATAAAAAATAATTAACCCTAAAAAAATAAAGTGGCTTATGGATTAAACAGGCCACCTATCACAGATCTGTGCATCACTGCCTTGTACTATATTTGAATATTTACAATTGGACTTAAAAAAATTTAGAAGCATTTAAAATATGCAGAAACAACCACATCCTCAGCATTAGCAGGGCTGGAAGGAATCCTTGATTGGCTTAGAAGGGCTGAGCTCACAGGGTTCCCAAGGAAGCACTGGGAGGCCAGTGAAAGGCAGATGCCCTTCAAGTCACTGAATCCCAACAGAGCCAAGGCCTCTGAAAAGCTTTGCAAGGGAGTTCAGATACACTTAGTATGAGCTGCCCTTTGGATTTTCTCATCCCTTTTGCGGTTAAATCTTTTCACGTAATTGCTGCTGCTCCTGAGCAATCCATCTCCAGGCCTTAGGCGCCCTTGTAACACCTGCAGCAAAGCTGTGGAGATCTGCCTTCTCTTGTGGTAGATGTGACCCATTACTATATATCTGCTGCCTGAAAAAGAACCAGAATATAAATGAGTCAGGCCAGATGTCAGCTGAGTGAGTGATGGTGGGGAGGAGAAGGGAATGTTGAAAAAGAAGCCAATAACAAGTTGACTGATTTGCATTGTCAGTGGGATTCTCTAGTCTGTGAAGATCTCAGAAGGAAAAGACGCTTAATTGGGTTCAATTCTGAGCCCACCCCAATGTATTTTCCTTTTGCTAACAATGGTGTTTTTTCCTGGAAAGATTTGCATAAACTAATGTGAAGTGAGCAGAACCAGGACACTATTGTACACAGCAACAGCAATATTATGTGATGACCAGCTGTGAATGCCTTAGCATCCTCAGCCATACAATGATGCAGTATGATTCCAAAGGACTCATGATGAAACATGCTCTCCACCTCCAGAGAAAGAACTGATGGAATCTGAATGCACACCCAAGAACACTAGTTTTCACTTTATTTTTTCATGATTTTTTTCTTTTTGTCTGTCTTCTTTCGTAACATGACTGATATGGAAGTATATTTCACATGACTACATCTATATAACCTATATCAAAGTGCTTACCATCTCAGGGAACAAGGAGGAAAGGCAGGAAAAGAGAGAATTTGGAACTCAAAACAATTTTTAAATGAATGTTTAAAAAGTTATACTTGTAATTGGGGAAAAATTATTCAAAAAATAAAAAGTTGTTTTTAAATAGTAGGTTTAAAAAAATCTGTGGATTAGTGTTGTATCTAGACTGCCCATCCCAGAAGTGAAAAAGAAACATCTGTGTGGATGGGCTTTAAATTGAACATACTCATTAATTAGAGAAATGCAAATCAAAACAACTCTGAGATACCACATCCCTCCAGTCAGATTGGCTAAGATGACATAACAAGAAAGTGACAAATGCTGGAGAGGATGTGGACAAATTGGAACACTAATACATTGCTGGTGGAGTTGTGAACTTATCCAACCATTCTGGAGAGCAATCTGGAATTATGCCCAAAGGACTATAAATAATTTCATACCCTTTGACCCAACAATACCACTTCTAGGGTTATATCCCAAAGAGATCATAGAAGTGGGAGGAAGACCCATATGTACAAAAATATTTTAGCAGCCCTTTTTGTGGTTGCAAAGAATTGGAAACTAAAGGGGTGCCCATCAACTGAGGAATGGCTAAACAAGTTGTGGTATATGAATGTAATGGAATATTATTGTGCTATAAGAAACGAGGAGGTGATGGATTTCACAATTACCTGGAGAGACTTATACAAACTGATGCTGAGCGAGAAGAGTAGAATCAGAAGAAATTTGTATACAACCACAGACATACCGTATCTGTGATGACCAACTATGACAGACTGGACTCTTTTCAGCAATGCAGTGATATAAGTCAATCCCGAAAGACTCAAGAAAGTGAGAAAAGCTCCATCCAGAGATATAACTAGAAAGAACTGAGCCTGAATCCTTCTGGAAGCAAACTAAATGATCTTTTTCTTTTCGTTGTTTGGTTTTATTTCTTCCTTACCATCTTTCATCCCACCTAGTACAATACGCCTTTGTAATTGGACTAATGTCTAATATGAATGTATTTGCAGATCTTATACTGGACTATATGCTGTCATGGGGGGAGGGGGGAGGGGAGTAAAGGAAATTTGAAAATCAAGGAACTATGGAATTGAATCTTGTTAATTGAAACTAAACTAATAAATTAATTTTAAAAAAATAAAGTACAATGTTGGCAGGCAAAAAAAAATTGAACATATTCTCAAGTGTATTGCATTTTATAAAGATCCTGCCCATTTTTAGTATCCAAAAAGTAGGGGAAAAAACATGGAGCTGTCAATAGCTTGTAGTACTTGGAGTCAGGAGATGTGGTTGTTCAAATCCAACTCTTGCCAACTTAGAAGCTGTATGACCACCGAAAAGTCATCGATTCTCTCTGTGGAAGCCCTTTAAATTCTATATGTGGGTTTAGGTGAAGGGAATTCCTGCATCAACTATGTACTCTCAGTGGATGCAATGGAAAAAGATTCTGAAGTTTCTTCCTTTCTGTATATTGAAATCTGGTATGGGGTAAGATACATATGTATACTAAGTTACCTTTGGGGGGCTTAATTATCAAACTTAAAATCTGCATATGGTTTCTTGCAGTTGGAAGAATCCAATACTAGAGTTGATGGTTGTTGTCCTTCATTCTCGAAGAGGACCAAAATGACATCACTCTGCTAAAGTCAAGTTTCAATATGTCCAGCTGTGGCTGACCAGACCAACACAAGCTCAGAATGCTCTGCCACAAACTGGGCACAAATAGTCTGTGTGAACATTTGGGGTTTTGCATCCTATGTTTGCTTTGAGCTGTTCCAATATTGCTTTGTTCATGGAGCACAGCACCTTCTCTGATGTCATACATCAAAGGCAGATTTGAACCCAGATCTTCTGCCTCTCAGGTCAATGTCCTTTCTATTTAACTATGTACCCTCCAGACTGCACATTTTAAAGCTCAATGTAAATGCTAATTACTATCATGGCTGAAAACAAGATAATAGACTTCTACCAAGTGCCAGCTTAGCAGGGCCCTGCACTGAAATCCTAGATGTTTGTAATTCTATAGCCTTAAGGATGACCAGGATTTGAATGGTAGTGACCATATTACCAAATTCACTCATGCACTAGAATTCCTTTTCGTCCATGTCCCATTTGCACTCAGTCTCACAGGACTTCTCCATGTGGCCAGTGTCTGAAAGGAGAGAAGAGAAGGGCTATAAAAACAAAGGTGGAGGTAAGTCTAGGCAGTTGGGTAGTGAAAGAATGATATGAAGTGTGGGACCTAGAATCAGAAAGCCCTGAGTTCAAATCCCACCCCAGATATTCCATTTGCTGTGTGACCTGGGGCAAGTCTCTTAACCTCATTTTCCTCATCTGTCCAATGGGGCCAATAACACCACCTGCCTTCTTGTGACATTAAGCACTGTATGAAGCTTGTTTTTCATCAGGGTTGGTGTAAGCCATCCTTCTACTTCTTACTATTGTCATCCTTCTGTTTCCAAAGCTGTCGTTCTGTTTGCATTTTATTCTGAAAAGTTACCATTTAGGTCATAATTAAATTTAAGAGGATGCCTCAAAAGCAGATCCTTCCAGATTCCTATAATGGTAACTGTATTCAGATCACCATAGAGAGATAACTGGGGGCTCACTACAACAGTGAAGAGATGGGTTTTTAAATATCTCTAGGCTCATAGACTACAAGTGCTGATAATGATTCATTCCTTCAGAGTGAGACTGGAACAAATGGAAGCTAGTGACTTTATGAGAAATCAAGATACTATTAAACAGATCCAAACAAATGAAAGAATAGAAGGCAATGTGAAATATCTCATGGCAAAAACCATTGACCTGGAAAATAGATCCAGGAGAGATAATTTAAAAATTATTGGACTACCTGAAAGCCATGATCAAAGAAAGAACCTAGAAATCATCCTTCAAGAAATTCTCAAGGAAAATTGCCCTGATGTTTTACACCCAGTGGGGGAAATAGAGGTTGAAAGAGTCCACCGATCACCTCCTGAAAAAAATCCCAAAAAGAAAACACCTAGGAATATTATAGCCAGGCTCCAGAACTCCCAGATCAAGGAGAAAATACTACAAGCAGCCAGGAAGAAACAATTTCAATATGGTGGAAACACAATCAGAATAGCACAGGACCTGGCAGCTTCTACATTGAGGGATAGAAGGGCATGGAATATGATATTCCAGAGGGCAAAAGAGCTGGGATTAAAGCCAAGAGTCACCTACCCAGCAAAACTGAGTATCTTGTTTCAGGGGAAAATATGGTCATTCAGTGGAATAGAGGACTTTCAAGCATTCTTGAGGAAAAAACCAGGGTTGAATAGAAAATTTGACATTCAGATGCAAGAAGCAAGAGATGCTTGAGAAGGTAATCAAGGAAAAGAAATCAAAAGGAACTTATCAAAGTTGGACTATTTACATTCCTACATGAAAAAACAATAACTGTGTTTGATGAAACCTTTCTCATTATGAAAATAATTGAAGAAGGGTACATGGCATATGTTCACAGGTATACATGGATAGAGGGCACAGGTTGAATTTGATGGGAAGGGATGATTCTTTTTTTTTTTTTTGGAGGGCAATTGGGGTTGGGTGACTTTCCCAGGGTTGAGCGGCTGGGTTTTTGTTTGTGTGTTGGGTGTCTGGGGCCAGACCCAAGCTCGGGTCCTTCTGGCTCCAGGGCTGGCGCTCTGCTTGCTGGGCCACCTAGCCGCCCCAAGAAAGGGATGATTCTTAAGGGGTGAAGTCAAGAGGTGAGAGAGGAAAGTGGCAAGAGGAGATGGAGAGAGGGTAGGGCAAACTATCTCATGTAGAAGAGGCAAGGGGAAGTAGTTGCAGGGGAGGGGAAGAACAGGAAGGCAAAAAGGCAAAAGCATATTCTCATTGAAGTTGGCTCAAGGAGAGAATCACATACATACTAAATGGAATATCTTACCCTCACTCACTCTCCTGAGTAGGGGAAAGGGGGATGAGAGGGGGGATGATGGAGGGGAGGGCATTCTGGGGGGAGGGGAGGTTGGAAGTACCCACTATCAAAGAGGGACAGGATCAAAGTAGGGAATGGACCAGGTGGGAGGTTAGATGGGTGGGAGGGAAATATAAGCAGTCTTTTACAACATATCTATTATGGTAATGTTTTGCATAGCTATACATGCACAACACATACTGAATTGCTTATCTTCTCAGAGGGAGTGGGTGACAAGAGAGGAAGGGAATGGATCTGAAAATCGAAGTTTTAAAATTAAATGTTTCATAAGATGTCCAGGCAGTGGGGCTCAGAGATTCACCTTGCCCTAATGGCAAAGTCGAAGGGGGTATGGGAGAAGATAGGGGAGAGAGTAGATTGGATGAGGGGATATCTAGTGGGACTGCTATTCTGGGGTGGTGGGTAGGGAAAACATGGGGGAAAATGTAACTCATAATCTGGTGGAAATGAATGATGTAAACCAGAAGTCAATAAAGCATTTGTTTAATTAAAAAAAAAGAATTAAATCTTGGTGGGATAATTGATACTGCAGAACACAGCATCTTTAATGCTTTTCAGAGTTGATCAATGTTTTGATTTTATAATCATCAATGCTTGTTGAACACTGTTTCACATACATACATAGTACAAAATGGCAGAAGTATGTTTAGGACCACTTCAGAAATTGTTGGAAATTCTGTCCTAATCCTAAGCCAAAATTCATTTAACAACTTTTTAGGAAACTCGAGTTTTAAAACTCTGTTGCTTGATAATTCAGCAAATTCTTCTTGAACTTTTAATGGCATATGACTGATCTTTTTTATTTTGAGTGTAGTTTATGAACCCAACTTAGTGTTTTAGAATAAAATTTGAAGGGAAATTTTTCTAGTACTGTTTCTCCAGGCACTTCAGATGATCAATTGTAACTCTTACAATTACATCTTTGGAAAGGTTATTTTCAATTTATATATATAGGACCTGAGTTCAAATCCAGCCTTAGACACTTAACACTTACTAACTGTGAGACCTTGGGCAAGTCACTTAACCTCAATTGCCCTCCAAAAAGCAAAAAAAAAAAAAAAAATCCACCAAATAACACAATTTTGAAAGCCATAAGTCATTATGAAAAAAATTAACAAAATCAGATTTCTGCTCGGTCAAAACATAACAACTTCACCTTTCAACTTCAATAATCTGTTTAAATGTCACCCCCTTAAGAGTCACCTTACCTCTGCATGCAGTAGTAAGCTTTTGTAATCAGAGTCCATGTCTTTCCAAAGGTTTGAAAACAAGGTCATGGCTTTTTTTTTTTTTTTTACAGGGCAGTTGGGGTTAAGTAACTTGCCTAAGGTCATATGGCTAGGGTTTTTGTTTGTGTGTGCGTTGTGTCTGAGGCCGGATCCGAACTCAGGTCCTTCTGACTCCAGTGCTGGCACTCTACTCACTGCGCCACCTAGCCGCCCCATGGTCATGGCTTTTAATGAAGTTAATGATTTTGACGCTTGCAAAGTACAGCTCTGGTGCTATTTTTTTTTTTTTTACTATGAGTGCCTCCCAATGGATCATGCCCTGAATAAAAGTGATATGTTAAAAAAAAAAGTGATATGTTCATTGTCACCACCTTTCACTTTTGCTACAAAGCCAACCTTCTTGTCCCTCATTTCTCCAGCACCATCTGTAGAGACCCCAATGCAATTTTTCCATTGTAAACCTTCATTTGTGGAAAATTAATCAACTTTGAGATATAAATCTTCCCCTCTTTTGCCCCCTTCCAAAGGGTGACAAAAGAATAATTCCTCATATATGCTTCCTTCATAAACATATCTTACATAAAGTTACAACTGTGCCTTGTTAGAAATATCAGCTGTTTCATCTAACTGAATTGCAAACGTTGAGCTGCCCTTAATCTGCTGGAATTGGTCATTACTAATTTGAGAAATTCTTTTGGAAACAGTATCATTGGATAAAAGAATTTGATGAATTTAATCCCCATATTTTTCCCATGAACTGTTTTTGACATTTTAATAGTAACAGGTAATACCAGATCTTCTCCTATTGCATAGGGCTTTTTAAGTTTTTGCAATTAAATAAGAAGTTTCGTAAGATGCAAGTAAATACTTTTCAATGACGGTAACAAATTTCTCAAAACGTTGTTTTTATTTGAACATTTTAAGTCATTCAAAATATCCCTTTGGCTTACTACAGTACACTGCATGGTTGGTATTAAGATGTCGTTTTAAGCTTGTCTGGTTTCACGCTCTCCGCAGTCAAAATTTCATTAACAAATTAAGCAAGGAGGTTTTTCCACATTATCATAATTATTAGAAATAAATCCATATTGCAAAAATGATTCAACATATTTTCTTTTTCTTGTCAATTTAGGTATACTACAACCTGGTAGCAAAGACTCAATTGTATTGTCATCAGCATTTTTACTTCTGTCTAAATTTAGTCACTTATGGGGCGGCTAGGTGGCGCAGTGAATAGAGCGCCGGCCCTGGAATCAGAAGGACCTGAGTTCGGAGCCGGCCTCTGACACCTAATCCACACAAACAAAAACCTAGCCCTGTAACCTTGGGCAAGTTACTTAACCCCAATTGCCCTAAAGGGGCGGCTAGGTGGCACAGTGAGTAAGAGCGCCGGCCTCGGAGTCTGGATGACCCGAGATCAGATCTGGCCTCAGAAAATGAGCACCCACACATAAATAATGACTAGCCATGTAACCTTGAGCAAGTTACTTAACCCCAATTGCTTAAAAAAAAAAAATTAAATTTAGTCACTTATTCTTATCTAAAAAATATTTTTGTCCTAAAATATAAATGCTGCCAACAATTTCCCAAATAAATGTTAGCTTTAGTTTATTAAATTACATTTATTTGTGCTTAATTTTAAAAATTGATATTCACACTTACATAAACATACAGTGGTGATGGTGGAGAAATATTATTAAAGGGCTTTTGTCTTTACTTGTTGCAATTAAACACTTATGTTTCTGTAAAAGAATGAGATAGGGGTGGCTAGGTGGCACAGTGAATAGAGCACCAGCCCTGGAGTCAGGAGGACCTGAGTTCAAATCTGGCCTCAGAGACTTAACACAAAATCTAGCTGTGTGACCTTGGGCAAGTCACTTAACCCCAATTGCCCCTCCAAAAAAAAAAAAAAGCAGAAGAATGAGATAACAGCAATTCTAAAAATCAAACATTCTAACACAATCCAATCCAAAAATACACTAATTAGATACATGCTGAGGAATGACAGGAGAAAAATATTAAAAGTCTTTATTTTCTGTAATTAAAATATTATGCTTCTATAAGAGCAGAAAACTTTGTGTATACAATAAAAACACTGCAATTCATAACATACAATAGTCTTGAATCTGAACCAAGGTGTTTCTGTCAGTGTTTGTTGGCAGCATGTGCAGTGTGTTCAGAACCAAGGTATCTGTGAAGTCAGGTGATGCAATATGGGCAAGTGCTGCCAGAAACACCTTGCAACCCCCCACATTCAGTTACTGATCCCATATAGGGTCATGACCCACATTTTAAGAAGCTTTTGTCTAAAGGACTTAACACTTGACCCTTCCTACTACTTTCTGAGTTTCTTTCCCTCACATATGAAATGGACGTAACAATGTTTGCAAAACCTCATAGGATTGTAAAGAAGACTATTGAAAGTGAGATCATGAATGTGGAGGTTCTGGTCAATCTATCGATTAAGCAACACACATTTAGTTAGCACCAACCAAGAGCCAGGCACTGGGATGGGCCCAGAGGATACAAGACAAAATTTTTAATGGTCTCTATCCCAAGTTAATTACTTTTACTGCTTTGAGTGACAGGGACAGAAAAATTGAGTGGAACTTTCAAAGAGGCAATGAGGTCTGAAGAGTGAAAGGATTATGGGGAAGCATAGGTTGAAGAAGGGAAGGTTTAGATTCAGCTTTCTTTGAATATTTGAAAGATTGTTTAGATCAGGGCTTCTTAGGCTTTTTCCACTCATGTCCCCTTTTATGTTTCAGCAGCATTCATTGGTGTTGTGTGGCCTGAGGGCATGCACAGTGCAAAGTGCACATGCTGTGTGTTCAGAACCAAGACATGCGACATGGGTGAGCACTGCCAGAAACACCTCAGATTTATTACGTGTTTGATTTTTAATTATTTTTTGGTCTTTGAGTGTTCAGAAACCTTTTACTGTTGCCAAATTTTTTGCGACCCCATATGGGGTCACAACCCACAGTTTAAGAAGAGCTGGTTAACAGGAGAACATTGTACACAGTAATAGCTGTAGTGTGCGATTACTGACTTGGCTAGGCTTAGTCCTTCGAAGCAATGCAAGGACCTAAAACAATTCCAAAGGACTCAAGTTGGAAAATGCCATCCACTTTCCAGAGAAAGAATTATGGAATCTGAATGTCGAGCGAAGCAGACTACTTTCTTTTTTTGTCTTATTTTTTTTCTTTCTTGTGGTTCCTCACATTCATTCTAATTCTTCTTTACAACATGATTAATGTGTAAATGTTTAATGTGAATGTATATGTAGAGCCTGTATCAGATTGCCTGCCATCCTGCGGAAGGGGAAGGGGAAGGATGGGGAGAAAATTTAAAATTTGTGGAACTGAATGTTGAAAACTAAAAATAAGTAAATTAACTTAAAAAAAGAGCTGGCTAAGATGGAAGAGGATATACTGTTGTTCTTTTTGGCTTCTGAGAGCAGAAGGAGGATTAAGTATAGAAGATTGCAGAGAGGCAAATTTAGGCTTGATGTTTTGTTTGTTTGTCTGTTTTAAACTGCCTGACAAGAAAAGCGGCATAGGCTGTAGAAGGAAAACCTGAAGTCTCTTCAGGAGAAGAGAGAGACCAGAGTCTGCTGAAACAGAGAAAGGTGCCAGAGAGGAGAAAAAGGCACGATTCTGAGGCTGAAGAAGAGACAACTGAAGGTCTATGAGGGAGAGGAGTGACAACTGGGTGCCTAGCTACCAGAAGAAAAAAAGAACCACTTGTTACTTGGAGAAAAAAGAGAGATCCAAGGTTCTGGGTGGGGAGAGGAGAGAGAATTCAGGCTGTGCCGAAAGAAAAAGGAATGCTAAGAGTCTGTAAGGGGAGAAATAGGAATCATAAGAAGCTGTGAAGAGAGAACTAGAGGGCCAGCCAGCTTATCAGTCAAGACATAAGGGCCCTGAGAACCTTTCACAGACTGACAACACCCTACCTTTCCAGCCTGATGGTATATCCACCTGATCCAGGCTACACTTTAACCTCCAAACAAGCACTTGTTCTCCCAGTTCCTTACCTTTGCTTATACCAGGGGTGGGGAACCAGAGATTGGTTCTGTGAAGTTTGGATTCAATCAAAGAGCCGCACTTGAGGACCTAGAGGGCCATGCGTGACCTCAAGGCTCCCCATCCCTGGCTTATGCTGTACCCTGTGAAGAGGCAGCATGCTACAGTGGATAGAACACTGACTGTAATCAGAGGACCTTGGTTCAAGAACTACCTCTGATGCTTACTTGCTGTGTGACCTTGAATGAGTCACTTAACTTTCCTTCTCTGTAAAATGAGGGGGTTGGTGCCGTGGGCTGCTCAGTGTCTAGCACTTAGCATGATTCGGAGACATGAATAAGAAATGACCAGGCCATGTGGGTAGTTCAAGAAAGAACGATGAACTCCATTTATTGATTCTCAGGACAAGGTTTTTATAGAGCAATGAGACAAAGGAAGGGGACTCAAGTTTTCTAATCATTACTTTAGTCTGTTGTATCCTGGAAGTAGCATGCAATAGATAATTTGATAACGATTTCTTATCTAGAAGACTAAAGTCTTAGCTAAGCCCTTTGATCTAGGCCTCAGGTACCTGCTAATGCAGCCTCAGTCATAAACAGAAACAATTGAGAGCAGACTTCAAGGCTGAAGCCCAATCCTCAAGAGTCACCATGTTTAGAGCTGGCCACCCAAAGATAGCTGAGTGCAGAATCAGATATGTGTTGGGGCAGAGCCTGCTGGCCTCAGAACTCAAACACCATCCTTATAAGTGTAACCCATATCAAAAGAACTCCGGTGCTGACTTAGTGAAAAGTTGCATCTCGAAGAGGTCTTTGTTGTTCAGGTCCACTGATATCAGGGGAATTATCTGAAGTCCTGGCTCCCCACAGGTTGGATTCGATGGTCTCTAAGATTCCTTCTGGCTCTAGACCCATGAATTTTCTCCCTCTGCCTCTCAATCTGTTCAATAGTATAACCTGATTAAAAGCCAAAGTAAAAGGAACATACTCCATGAAACTTTCTGTAATGGGAAGGGGAATTTGAAGATCTTCCCTGCTTTGAAGATATACCCTGCCCTGTAATAGGCTGAATGTAATCACATGGAGCCTGTGGTGGGAGGAGTGTGCTGAAGAGTAAAGCAGAGCCCACAGGAAGCTGGGAGTCAAAGCAACTAGATGGTGTGAGAGAGGGGACGAGCACCAGGGAGACAGTTAGGCTTGTGATTAAATGTTGGTTTGTGGGAAGGCTAAAGGATGCTGTGGCTCTCTGTGATGTTATGGTTTATTAAATTCTTTGCTACTATGATGGAATTGGCTTACTGGCTTTGGGATTTGATTTTTTGGTGTAGGAATAAATGTTTTGCTTCTGTCTTCTATATGGAGAGTCTGTTACACTTTGCAATTGAGCACTATGCTGCAGCCATCAGTGCTATACCTTCTCTGGTATCCTCTTCCCACGGTGCATGCAAGTCACGAATGACATTTTCTCCCTCAGACCTCAAACGGTATTTGTTGCTCCTTCTCTATCACCCTGCCCAGATGACCAAAGAGCCACGGCAGCTCTGCAACTGCTGTTAACACTAAAAAGTCCAGAGAGCTCACACAGGTTATCAAAACCTCAGTTAACTCTAAAACAAAACAAAACAAAAGAGTTAACGCTGCCTATAAGCAAAAATCTTTCTTTATTCCATTGGAGGAGGGAAACTAGACCCATACGTGCTGCCAGGCCCCCACCCCTCACACCTCCAGTAAGAGACCGGCTTTAGGGTGGACAAATCTCAATACTTTACTAGTGCTACACAGTGAGCTATAACACTGACACTGAGCGGTAACAGCAACAATGAGACAAGTTTATTCATAGTAGGATGTCATGGCTGGCACATGGCTACTACAAGGGCTGGTCCAAGCTCAGACACAATAGTGTGAAACAAGTCTGGGATTTTGCTGTGGCTGAGTTCATCCAGAGGGTGAGTGCAAAGGACTGTGGCCACGCCAAGCTCAGGGCACAGTTCACTTGCTGGGCCTTAGCTCTAGAAAACAGGGTGTCTCCCAATAATAAAAAAGAGAGGGGTGGTCTTGGCATGGGGATTCTGACATCTGTTTCACTGAGTTTTTATCCTTGCATTCCCCATTGTAATGAATTTTCTAATGTAGTTGTCAGGTATGATATAGTGCATTATGGTCTGCTTTGTGTATTATTCCTTTATTTGTCTTTAACTTTCATTCCTTGTCCCTAGAACTTAAGTTCCATAAGGGCAGAGACCCCATCTTATCTAAAAGTTTTATCTCCTTCAGTGCCTAACATAAATGTTCAGGCTTTTTTTTTTTTTCAAGAGCAAAGTCCAACTTTAATATAAAGGTCAAAGTCAAGAAATAGACAAGAAAAACTAGCAAATAATAAAAAAAAGACCTTGACCGTTAAAATCAACCATGGGGACAAGGAAGATCAAGACACCTGAAATAAAGACAACAATGTTAAAAATTATAAAACAGAATCTCAAAGAAAAATACAAATTGTATGCAAACCAACAAGAATTTACAGAAAAGCTAAAGAAGGAGTATTTTTTTTATTTTAAAAATAATATGAAAGTGAAAGTAAAATTCTGGAAAAATGATAATGATGAGAGAAAATTGTGATAAGAGAAACAACAGCTTGTTAAAAGAAGAATAGTATAGAAAAATAGTATGCCATTACATTCATATACCAAAACATTTCCAGTCATTCCCCAATTGATAGGCATCCCCTCAATTTCTATTTCATTGCCACTAAAAATATCTGCTAAAATATTTTTGTACATATGGGTCCTTTTCCCATTTTTATGTTCTCTTTGGGATACAAACCTAGAAATAGTATCACTGGGTAAAGGGATATGCATATTTTTTGATTATTTTTTTAATTAAACAAATGCTTTATTAACTTCTGGTTTACATCATTCATTTCCACCAGATTATGAGTTACATTTTTCCCCCATTTTTCCCTACCCACCACCCCAGAATAGCAGTCCCACTAGATATCCCCTCATCCAATCTGCTCTCTCCCATATCTTCTCCCATACCCCTTCGACTTTGCCATTAGGGCAAGGTGAATCTCTGAGCCCCACTGCCTGGACATCTTATGAAACATTTAATTTTAAAACTTCGATTTTCAGATCCATTCCCTTCCTTCCTTGTCACCCACTCCCTCTGAGGAGATAAGCAATTCAGTATGTGTTGTACATGTATATCTATGCAAAACATTACCATAGTAGATATATTGTAAAAGACTGCTTATATTTCCCTCCCACCTGTCCCACCTCCCACCTGGTCCATTCCCTACTTTGATCCTGTCCCTCTTTGATAGTGGATACTTCTAACCTCCCCTCTCCCCAGAATGCCCTCCCCTCCATCATCCCCCTTTCCCCTACTCAGGAGAGTGAGTGAGGGTAAGATATTCCATTTAGTATGTATGTGGTTCTCTCCTTGAGCCAACTTCAATGAGAATATGCTTTTGCCTTTTTGCCTTCCTGTTCTTCCCCTCCCCTGCAACTACTTCCCCTTGCCTCTTCTACATAAGATAGTTTGCCCTACCCTGTCTCTCCCCATCTCCTCTTGCCACTTTCCTCTCTCACCTCATCATTTCATCCCTTGAGTATTCTCCCTTCCCAACAAATTCAACCTATGCCCTCTATCCATATATAACTGTAACCATGTACACACA